>CM077260.1:884752-1177252 GCA_039654775.1 Spinibarbus caldwelli | reverse complement strand
AAGACAGATATTTAAGTAATAAGATTTGTTTAAACAGTCATTTTTATTTGCATATAATTTTTCACATTCAGTGCTGTTTCAAAGCAGCTTTACAGAAAATCATGCATTGATGCCTTAAGCCTTAAATACACAAGTGACAAAGTGTGGAAAGCAAGAAAAAAACCGTTTTCCTCTTACATTACAGTCAACGTTAATTTGCTAAATATGATCTGTTTATACAGTACATGTGTCATTTGGTGCTCAGTGTTTATTCTGAACACTAAATATCGAACATCTCAGACTCCTTTAAAATGAATCAGTTTTCTGACACATTCTCTGCTGTGGAGATTCAACTGATGATGCAACTGGAACATCTGCATATAAAACGACAAAACAATGAATTTCTAAAGGTTTTTTGTTTGTTTGTTTGTTTTTTAAACACAGAACTTCACATTATGTGTCTCATGGTAAATATGTGTTACTGCTGCCATTCACACATTTGCTACCCCAGAATTCATGTTAGAAACGAAACTGTGAGCTGTTTGTTTGAGTTTCCGTGACTGAAGCCTGTGGTTTCTCAGTGAATAATACCGTTCATAGCAGGTTACTAGATGAGCATCTTTAAACGCATCTTTAAAGATCAGTGTTTGGTTTAGCTGGCTCTTGACCCTTGACTTTCTGGGTTAGATCTCTCTTTGTAGCAATGTATGTGGTGTTATAAAACAGAGAGATCAATGCTCTACAGTGAACAGCTGTTTTTATATGATGAGACAGTCATCAGGCACTGGCCTGGTTACATCCAAAATTACTTTTTTTTTTTTTTTTTTCATTTATATGTTTAGGTTTTGAATAATCATCCCTGTGAAACTGCAGCATGCAAGGAAAGTGTTACTCTAATAGTTATAATGAATTAACTTCAAATCTACTGTACGTAATGCATATACATATTTAACCCTTGTTCTAATTAGACACACACAGACATCAAGAACCAGCATATGAATCTCAACAATGGTGACAATCAACAAAATGCTTCATGCTGCAGTGCATGCTGGGTAACACATAGTAAAAAATTCCCATCATGCACTGCAGTATGAATCATGTCTAAAAGCCTGAGCTGACACAGTTCTTCTTTTCTCCAATATTTAAGCATTACAGTGACATTTGTTTAATAGGACTTTTTTTCGCAGTTCTGTAATAACTGAATGTCAGTCAATATACCAAAGAGAAACACTTTCATGACATTCATTCAGATGATTTAAAAGCAGAAAGTGTAAATTAATCTGCTATCGTAAGCTCTTAGTTCAACAATGCACAAATGTTTGCTGTGAAACAACATTGCAGCTGCTTAAAATCAAATTACTTTGAATTATTAAAAGGGCCAAGAGCCCAACTAAAACAAAACACTTATCTCCATGATGGTGGCATCATTTTAACCAATAAAACATCAACATCTGATCCTCTGTAACTCTCAGTAACAGCAGGTGTTCATCACTAATGCACAATCATCATTTAATTAGTCACTTAATTATCTCATTAACTTTAACTCTTTGAGGACTTGGGATTTGATTTGAGACTTCTTTGTGACTTGAAAGGAATGTCTTGGTTCCTCCTCTGGTGAAATCAGCTGCTGAGTTCATGGGTGGAATAAACATATGACAGGACTTTTACTCTTTGACCCCTGGACTTTTACACCTCTGGTTTTATGATGTTCACAGATGATCTGGTTATCTGAATATGTTGATTGTCACCATTGTTGAGATTCATACACTGATTCTTGATGTCTGTATGATATTGCGGCTTGACACTCGTAATGACAATTTACTTTTAAAAGTCAGATTAATCTTAAAACTGTTGACTTAAGATTTATATTTCATGTGATCAATAACAAAATTACAATATTAAACCAATCAGTGACTATGCTTTGAGTGAAACCAGTTATTAACGCCATTATTTAATGTTGATGATTTATTTATTGAAACATACCCAACAACAGCCGATTGCTAAAATAAACGTCTTAAAACACACAGTTGTGGTAACGGAATAAATTCTAATGTTTATAAGTCAAGGGTCAAGAGCCCAACTAAAGCAAACACTGACCTCGATAATGGTAACATCAAACAAAACTAAAACATCAACATCTAAAGTCAGTTTGGTTAGTAATATGTGAAGCTGGTGATGCTGTTTGTGGAGTTGTTTAATCGTCCTCTGCTGAGATCTTGAGAGATTTAATGTCTTCTTTTATCTTGTGTTGATTTCCTTTATGGCTGTGGCTGAAGTCAGTTGTATTTCTTGTATTTCTGCTCATCTCATCTCGTTTTTTCTGTTCTTGTTTCTCTTTGTTTCTCACTGGAGCGGTGTTACATTTTTAACACTCTTGAGTGTGGATTATATATACACTGGGAGTGTTAATTTAACACTGGGGTTTTACTGTATATATACATATATATATATATATGTGTGTATGTATATATGTGTATATGTATGTGTATGTGTATGTGCATGTGTTTGTGTTTGTGTATATATAACGATATTTAGCAGTCATTTAAAGAAGGAAATGAAGAATGAAATACACAAACACTGTCAACTGCTTTACTCTGTGTTCAGTTTCTCATTGAGCAGAACAAAAACATTATTCTACTCAAAACTGCACTTTTACCTGCACAGACTGCAATAACTGCAGTTTGTTTTAATAAAGAAACTTCCTCTTTTTAACAGCTTCACGTCGGGTGGTTCTTGGCCTCCACGTCGTGCATTAAAATCATGTAATGCACAGCTAGCCCTGCATTAGCCTGCTATACCATGGTCATTTGGCAGCACTGACAAATTAAAGCCAGAGATGTTTACGGCTCATTAGCTCTAACATTCTGCCCGCTTCAAATCACACACAGAGATGAAACAGTGCGGTATAAGATCACATTTATTTGAATGAATTATAGCATTTATTGTAATTAATTATCGTGAGAGAGATGCCAGTTGTGAGTGTGAGTTACCTGCGTCTGTGCGTCTCTCTCTACAAACAATGAAGCTGTTTAATTACAGCAAAATTAGCAGTTTTACCACCTCAATGTGAAGGAATATAATGTAGAGATCTCAGTATCTAGGCTATTTTATCTCTAGATCTCTCTCAAGTTCAAGTTCAATTTGTAAAAGCAGGATATTAATATAGAATGGTGATTAAACCGACTTGAAATTACCTGTGCATTAAAAGGTTTTAATGCATACCTTTCAGCCAATCAGAACCCAGTATTCAGACAGACCATGGTATCACATATTATAAGGCACACTGTGATCAGCTGAATGGAAGCTACACTCAAAAAAATAGCTTGTTGGTCTAACTTAATAAAATTATGACACCTATTTCCACACATTTGAACTGATTTATTTGAACTTAAATTAAATTTATTGTACTAATGAGTAAAATTCATGCTAATTTAATGAGCTCACACCAATTTCATTTGACATATTCTGTGAATGTTCCCTGAACATAATTCACTCTTGTTAATCCAACCACTGCTGTTGCTGTTCAGACTGGCGCCTTCATGCAGAGTTGCATGAGTTTTCTGCATTTTTATGAAAATGGAAAGGCCTGTTAGAATTTAAGTTTTTTATGTTTAGTTATTTTGAACATTTAAAAGAGTTTATACAATATATATATATATATATATATATATATATATATATATATATATATATATTTATTTATTTTATTTTTTTTTTGGTTACCATTGTGGTGAAGAGTGGAGCTTGTGCTTAGGTTGTCAGTAGCTGTGATACACGCACATAAATGTTCCATGATTGTTTGATTGTGTATATTTTGGCTAGAGGAGAACTGGCCCCCCGACTGAGCCTGGTTTCTCCCAAGGTTTTTTTTTTTTTCTTTTTTCTTTCTCTCTCCATTCTGTCACAGAGGGAGTTTTGGTTCCTTGCCTCTGGCTTGCTCAGTTGGGGACACTTAATTTCTAGCAATTATCATCAATTTGATTTCATAGATACTATTTAAACTAAACTGAGCTAGACAATAACATCTCTGAATTCAATAATGAAATGCCTTTAACTGAAAATTGAGTGTTTGATCTTATCATTATACATTACTGACACTCTATCCTCCAATTTGATACTGTTAAGTGCTTTGACACAATCTGTATTGTTAAAAGCGCTATATAAATAAAGGTGACTTGACGGGTAGAAATGCTGACAGTGTAAATGTTGATTCTCTAACTAATTATGATAATTAGTCTTATTTACTCTTATGATTTATTTTATTTCTTTTTATGAGCTAATGTAACACTTGTTCACATGCAAGTACAACATTTATAGCATTCAAGTAATTTTTTTAAAAAAAAATTTTTTATTAGCATTAGTACAGTTACAGCTTATGTAGCCATAGCCTAACCACAAGGTCTACACTTCACCATAATGGTAACCTCAAAAATCAACATAAACAAAAACTCTTTTAAATGTCAAATATAACTAAACAACAAACCTTAATAGGTCTTTCCCTTTACGAAAAAACACATTAAACAGCACTTAATTTCAGCATTTTTTCTCCTGATCTATCCCTATACAAAGCATGCTGGGAACTAGAAATCCACTGCCCACTTTCAGTCAATGCAACGTAAATGATCCATGTAGGCCCAACACAAATGGTTTAAGTTAACTTAACATTTTACAAATGCAATTTCATTTAACGTAATAAAATTGAGTGCAAATGACTACTGAGTAAAAAATTAAAGATTTGTGTTGTTTTATATTATTTTATTTAAGTAAACTGAGCAAACAACTAAAATCATTTTTTTGAGTGTAGCTGTGATTTTGATTATATTCTGATTAATATGAGTGAGAAAGTCATCTGTACCTGTAACGCTGATGAGGACTCGTGTGATGAAGCTCTTGTGTGCTTGATCAGGCTGAACTCCACACCAGTATTCAGCTGAATGTTGTGGAGTCACATGACTGATGGTTCCCGTCAGGAGCTGCTGCTCTCTGTCATCATACAGCTGGATCTGTCCCTCAGCGCTCCATCTTCTGCTCTCCTCCACAGACGTCTCTTCAGCACAGAGATCAGATCCAGAACTCCTGCAGACAAACTTCACATCAGCCCTGTGGGATTGTGGGTATTTGCAGCTGATGTTCACAGATCCTCCTGCAGCAGCTGATAGACTGATGCTCTTCTCACAACAATCAGCTGCTTGAGAGTCAAATCAAGTTCAGCAATGTTTACATTAAACAACAGATTCATCAATTCTGCCAAATAATGCATAAATGAGTGAAAGCATCTCACCGTCTCTGATGTCCAGATGAAACATAAATAAGAAACTGTACTTTTCAGAAATTTTGATTATGATATTATATTTTCCAGAATCGTTCACATTCAGTTCTCTGATAAACACACGTAAGAGATGAGCAGATCTGTCATCATGAACAGAGAATCGGCTGTTGTTTTTCCATTCTGCAGCTCTGTCAGTGTTTACTAGAGTAAAACACTGATCTGCTCCAGTTTTACAGATGTATTTCTTGTGGTTCTTAAGTGGCATCTCACATTTATAGTTTATAATGACATTTCCTCCTGAATATCCTCTCACAGCACTAATTCTTTGACCTGTTGAACATGGTCATCATTCATGTAAAGAAATGGCAAGTCATCATCATTTACAGACACAGAGTTAGACCACCATTCTCAAGAGTTGCAAAACACACACACAAAAAAAAGAACAAAACATGAAAAAATTAAAGCATTTCCTCAAACACATAAAGACAAGTAACACAGCACAACATACTAGCTTCATTTCAGCTATAATTATTGAAATTCATTCCCACCATATTTGGTATCTTCCTCTCCCATGGTATGAAAATACTTAGTAAATCCCTTTCAAGTCCTTTAACAGGTTAAGGTGGCGGCCACCATGTGTGTTGAGCCAAATGAAAGACACGCACACGCATACAGTACCTTGATTTTTTTTTTTTTTTTCTCCAGCTTTGTTCATTTGTCATTTTGTTTTCAGTGAACATACAACTGATCACTTTGCTGTTAGCACCATTTAAGGCTTTTTTATGAATATGACAGCAGATGATGAAAATGTTATTGTTGGCATCTTTTATGCGATACATGTGTGATAACAGTAACTCAGTGTTGAGTGTGGTGATGTTGTGGAGATCATCATGGGTTTGAGAGTCTCAGTTACTCACCAGTTAAAACATTCAGCTTCACTTCTGTGTAGGAATCTTTTTTTGAATAAATATCAGTTCCACAGTAGTACGTCCCAGAATCCTGTTCACTCAGATCTCTGATGATCACAGTGAAAACTGCTGCTCTTGTGTAGTCATACAGAGAGAATCTTCCAGAATCAACCCGTTTATTTTTAGTCTCAGTCCTGATTTGGTCTGTGCACTCTGACCACTGTCCTTTACAAAAATACTTTGCATTTGCTGTATATCTTTCTTCATATGTGCATTTGATCCTGACTCCTGCTCCTGAATATCCTGTCACACTGATGGAGCTCATGACACCTACAACAAACCAGCATTAAACCACTATAATATATTTATGAGACTACACAAAAATTAACATTCTTTGACTTTTAAATATGAGTTGAACAACATGAACTGAAGTTTAAATCTCTGTGCTGTTTTTAGTGATTTACTGCGAGTTCAAATTCTCACCAGGAATCATCAGCAGAGCGAAAGTCCAGATGATCTTCATTCTTCTCTCTTATTCAGTGATCTTCTGATTCTTCTGAAGCTCTCGATGTGTGTTCAGATTAACTTAGTCATGTCGGTCTTAAAGATGAACTGCTAAATGTGACGGAGACAGCCACTTTCTCTGATAGAGAGAGATGGCTAATAAAGAGGGAAGTGAAATTAGTTTTTCACACATGCTTCACATGAATATGCAGGACTCAAAGACACATGCAAATAAAACTCATTATAAAGTGTTTTTTTTTTCTTTTTTTTCAAAGGTTTAGTTTTACAGTTTTTCAGAGCTGTAATGGTTATTATTATTTTTTTAATGAAGTGTTTCTTTAGTGCATCATATTCATTTCACAGATAATGGTAATGATAGTGAAAGCAGCAACAGCATCAGTTCCCATGGTAACTGTATAAGCAAAGTGTACGTGTACTGTATAAAATGAGGTGTCACTCACCTGTAGCTGTGTGCTGATCCATTGATTATATATCATGATGATTACTGATTTTTATTGTGATCTTTTTTTACATGTAGATTCCTCCATAAGAAACTCTGGAACATTTGAAAACAGTGTTTTGTCGATGATGCTATTGTCATATAAAATACACACTTCACCTTTCAACCAGACAATGAGAGTTTCACCTCTCACTGAATCTATATTTTCCAGTCCAAAAAAGACAGAAATCAATATTTCTTTCTTTGCTGGAGAAAGTCACTTCCTGTTTGTTGCTGCCGCATGATTTGAGTTTGAAGCTTCATCAAGTTGATTCTTTATCTTCTATTTTTATCAATCAATTTTATACACTATAATTTTCAACGTTTATAACGTGTGAACATATCTATGATCGTATTCTACACAAAAACAATCGGGGTGCCTTGATACCACTAGTTTTATTTTGATTTCCAGAATCCGGTACTAGCTTATAGCATCACCAGCACGATTGCTGCTAAACTTGCTTACACTCTGTTCACACATTCTTGTTCTACTCATTGTTTACCTGCTCTAATGGTGGATATGTGTCTACCTTTGAGTGCAGGTGAAGACATGTTTGAGCTGCACTGGCTTCAGCTGGAACTGGAGGCCGTGGAGAAGCAGATCCATGATCTGCTGGAGAAGCAGGCCCAGCTGAGAGAGTAGAGAGCCGCGCTGGAAACATCCCAGGCTGACACTCAGGTCCGAGTCCGAGGTAAGTATACAGAGTGATAGTAACACTCCCACCACCTCTACTCTGTGTGTTTCTCTACACAGGCACCTTGCACCCAGGACGCAATCTTCCTAGGTCTCCTTTACTCTGGCGCCGGGACACCATGGACCCTGGGTGCACCAGCAGTGGAAGACGTGACCCTTGGGCAAGGACCTCTCCCCCTTCACTGATTCGCTCCACTTCATGAGATGGAACACAATGCTGTGATCATCATAGACTCCAACGTCTGGCAAATCCATGTTACCTTAGCTAAAGGTGAGGTGCACACACTGTTTTCCTGGTGCTCGTGTTCTCAATGTTTCTGTGCAGATACCCGTGATCCTGAAGGGTGATGAGAGCATCGGAGCCATCATGCTTCGCGCGGGGGTGAATGACATCAAGCTGTGGCAGACGGAGATTCTGAAGAAGGACTTCAGAAGCCTGACTGAGACAGTATGCAGCATATTTCTAATATTAGCTATATCGCTCCGCGTTATCATCCGGATAGAACTATTGTTCCAACCACTAAAGACAGATTCACAATTAACCTGCCTGGTTTGTCTCAACTGCTCAGTGTATCCATAAATACACATGAACTAGACAAAATGAACAGCAATATGGCCACTATTTTCTCTAGTACATAAGAAAACATTACCCCTCTCAAAATAAAAAAAATACCCATTCTCTCAAGAAAGAAACCCGTAATCATGCCCGCAAATGGAGGAAAACTCATTTGGAGGTTTTAAGCATTGCGTGGAAAAACAGTATGTCCAACAACAGACAGGCTCTAAAAGCTGCCAGGGCCGAGCATATCTGCAAGGTTTTTATTAAGCACAGTAGCTAGATTAACAAACAATCAGACGTCACCCGAACAAAATATTCCCACACATTTTGGTAATAATGACTTTATAAATTTTTTCACTGAATTTCTAAATACATTGCAGATATGCTCACTGAATATAAAACAGACCACTCAGATCATTAGGATCGAGTCAGTTAGAAATACCAAGGGTTCACACAAAACAAGGGGAGTCCGCTTTTAGTTATTATGCCACCCGCAGTTGGAATCAGCTTCCAGAAGAGATCAAATGTGCTAAAACATTAGCCACATATTAGTCCTGCATGAATAATCATTTGTAAACCGAAATCACGATTTTAAAGGGTGTGATTTTCAAACTGCAAGAGCTGCGATTATTTTGAAGAAGGACTGTCAAATATGGTAACAAGCATCTATGTAGTTTTTGACAGTTTACTTCCTGCGCATTTTACGTTTGATGCAGAGTTTAACCAATAGGGTGCATTTTAACACACTGAACATGCTGACTGAACGATCAAATAACGCCATTTGGAAAAGATGAGCGTGAGCAGCGGTTCACCTTCCCAACAAAGTGTGTCTGCAGAAGAGTAGACAACTTGGTACCTAAACGAAGCACCGCATATGTTTGGAATTATTTTGGATTTCGACGTTTTGATGTACTTCAAAGGCAAGTACTTTGTAAAACCTGCCGAATGTTTGTGTTGACCTCGCGAGGCAACACAACCAACCTATATCAGCGCCTGCAGAAGTATCACAGATAAATCTATGATGAATGCATGGCCAAAAGGCCCACTGATGAACACACTTCGTCACAACCACCACGACTGACATCCAAGCAAACTTCAATTGCTCAAGCGTTAGAAAGTGTCACACCCTATGACAAATCTTCATGAAGGTACGGCGAAATAACAGATGCCATAAGTTATCTGGCTAAAGACATGGTGCCGATCAACGCTGTCACAAAAGATGGTTTTAAGAATTTTATCCTAGCGCTCCATAAAAGATATCACATTCCTTCTTGTACGTTCATTACTCAAGCCATCCAAAACCTGTACAATACTTGCAGGAAGAAGTTTGAAGCTGAGCTAAAAGAGGTGAAATATTATGTGACGACAACTGACATGTGGTCGAGCAGGACGACCGAACCATATCAAAGTCTCACTGTTCAGTTCATATGTAAGGATTTTGAATGAAAGAGTCATTGTTTACAAATGTCGTACTTTCCCACTGACCATACCGGAGAAAACATCGCTTCTGCTTTGAAAGATGCTCTCGCTGGCTGGGGTCTGAACGAAGAAGGCCAGGTGTGCATCACCACAGACAATGCAGCCAACATAATAAGGGCAGGGGGAATAAATGGATGAACCAGGCTGCAGTGCTTTGGTTACAGACTCCATCTTACTATCGGTAAGTGTTCATATATAATATAAATTTTATAATTGGGAATTATTCATATACAATACATAATCATATTGTAATAACAAAAATAAATGATTTTACAGCATTGGTTGAGCTTTGTTAACAATAGAATTTACTGCATAAACTTACATTTACATTTAGTCATTTAGCAGACACTTTTATCCAAAGCGACTTACAAATGAATTTATACGTTTAACATCTCTGTTAGTTTAAAAAAAAAAAACTAGTGATGGCCAGATGAAGCGTCATGAAGCTTTTCATTTCAGATTTACAGAGGATGTAAATGATGTCACCATCATGGAGATCAGTGTTTGTTTTAGCTGGGCTCTTGACCCTTGACTTTTTGTGTTAGATCTCTCTCTGTAACACTGCATGTGCTGTTGTAAAGCAGAGAGCTCAGTGCTGTGCAGTGAGCAGCTGTTAGCTGTTTTCATATGATGAGATAATCATCAGGCGCTGACCTGTTTACATACAAAATAACTTTTTTTTTTTTCATTTATATGTTTAGGTTTTGAATAACCAACCCTGTGAAACTACAGCATGCAATGAAAGTGTTGCTCTAGTAGTTATAATGAATGAATTTTAAATCTGTGTAATGCATATAAATATTTGAACTTTTTTATAAAACCTAAAATATACATTTTGTTTAAGTTTTTGTTTTTGTGTGTCAGAGGATAAATTAGTTACGGACGTGACCGTTCTGAAAGCGGAATTTATCCGACTATGGAAACGCGTATAAAATCCTTTAAAAACTTTAACAGAGATCTCTAGAGGGTTTTTAATAGGGCTGCCCCCACCTAAAGATTTTTCTAGTTAACTAAAGTCGTTCATTTAAGCCATCATTTAACTAATTGCACATTTATATTAAATCAATAGGCCTATAATCCAATGAGCTTCAACTCATTGGATTATAGGCTCCATAGCTCCAATAGATTATAATTCTGATTATAATAGCTCTCATTGGATTATAGGCTCTATAAACTTCAATAGATTATAATTCTGACTCATGATCTAACTAGAAATGTCAAAATCTACATCACATCATGCACCACAAAATTACACTGCTGTTTCTACACTGCTATGTGTGTATAGTACTACCTTTCCAAGTCACCACAGTAACTTGCATGGACCTCCAATTCCATCATAGGAAAAATTTTCATGCATACATGACACTTTGCATCTGTCGACTAAAAAGAAATTATGTAAAATACAAAATAAAAGCAGTCAGAATGATGTCATCCCATACAATAAGTAAATTACCTTTTCTTCAAATGCTGGTGGTGAATCAGTTTCCTGGTAATAGACAAAAACATTACATTGAAACAAAAAGTTCCAGGTGCAGCCTACATAAATTACTCAAGAGTAGGGCTGCAGCAAACGATTATTGTAATTGTCGACTAATCTATCAATTATTTTTCCGATTAGTCAACTAATCTGTCGATTATTTTTAAATTTTCCAATTAATCTATTTATTATTTTCTTATCAGTTTATGAATTCTTTAGTTAAACTATCAATGAATAATAACAATAACTTCTGCTATTAATCTTTTAATATTGGTCTTCTCATAATTAATATTTTACAAAAAATAAATAATAATAACAATAAAGAAAGAAAGGAGGAAAGAAAGAAAATAATAACAATAAATAAAGAAAGATAATAAGAAAAGAGAGAAAAAGAAAAATAACAATAATTAATAAAAAAGAAAAAGAGAGAAAGAAAGAATTACATGGCAGTGATACAATACAATCAATAGAAATGCACATTATAGCTGCATTCACAGTTACTGTTTGGGACTGACAACAGTTGCTTACAGGTGAGATACTTGAAATGTTTAATTATTCTGCAGATTAAAACATCTGCTTGAATACACATCTGTATGAATGAACAGCTGAAGTCACAACCGCATTCAGGACACTAGAGCGACAGAATCAAAAAATGGCGTCATAACACCGGGAAGTTTTATCAGTTGACAGCCCGTTTTTAAATAAATGAGGCTTGTCCTATCCATCACACAGTTAAACAACTAACAATGACTTTAAATGCTTTGTTAGCGAGTGCAGAGAGCGCGTTTGGTGCGCGCGTCTCAGAGCTTGACTCCAGCTTCAGTGGATCTTCAGATGAACGCGAATCATTTCTCCTTCTCTGTCTCTGTGGGTGAATTAAACCCGTCATGATTATATAGGTAACTCGATGTTCCGTGGTGTTCCGTTCATTCAGAGCAGCTTTGAATGCGGTTGTGAATCCTGACAATGTAAAGGCGTCAGTTCGGCTATATACACGCGGTTCTGACGATCGTATAATGATAGAATGCTCTATGAACGCTCTATGAAGTGATGTGATGTTGCCATACTAGCCCTTCCGATTCAGCCGCCGCCTTCCTTGTCCACCTGAATAAAAAAAATATAAAACAAATATGTATAACTAAAATTTTATATATAATTGTCATCTTTTAACTTAGTCTTACAAAGTGCTTTCTGGAAAACAATTAAATAAAACTCACATGCACAAAATAAAGTGTTAAAACAAGAATATAAATTAACCTGATAATCATACTAGTAATGCACTGATATTAGTAATACTGCGATTTGGCTGATAATGGAGGTTAAAAAAAAAGCTTCTAAACCTGACTTTTTGATAGTCAAAAGCAAAATAAGATATCCTGAAGAATGTCTGTTTTGTTTTTGTCCATATAATGAAAGTGTATGGGGAGTAAAAGGATTTTTGAACAAAACTGACTTTCATTGTATGGAAATAAACAGCTCAGACATTCTTCAAAATAAATTGAGCCAGCCATACATATTTAGAACAACATAAATGTGAGTAAATGATAACAATTTTGCATGAACTGCCCTTAAGAGCTGTTGGAAAACATCAGCATTTTTTGAAATCTTTAAATTACATTTCTGGTTACTGTGTGTTAATTAACTTTGAATTATGTTTAATTGCTAAAACACGAATATTGACTATACCAACCTATTTAAATGTACATACATAAATGGAAGGATATATACATATTTACATTATAAACTAGTTGCCTTGTGTGATACTCTGAATCTAGTTACTTTTATTACACTGAATTGGTAGTGGTGTCAAAATCATACCAGTTGACTTATAGAGAAGCCATCCTCCAGACGCTGATTTCATTTTGAGGTACGTGTCTGTAAATAAGTTGGAAACCTAAAATCCAAATTACAACAAATCATTACAAATAAAGTTACTCTCTAATATTTGCTGAGAGAGTGAAGCATAGTTTTTAAGTAAATATTTATCAATATGTATCACCTCTGAATGAGTCAAATCATCATTCATTGAGAGATTTCGTTTTCCCAATCCTGTCTGCATGAGTTGAAGTTCCTAAGCTGGTGAAGGAGTCATTTCAGTATTTTTATTTAACAGGAACACTGAAAACATGAATGGTTTCCAAGATTTACAGAACTTTGTGGGTTTATTACAGCTGGGTAGACGTCTTTTGGACCCACGTTTTTTAAAAAAATCCTGGGAAAGACCTTCAAGAAATGAATAATAGAAAAATTTGTTAAGGAAAACTTATAGAACAATTCTGTGTTTATCAGAAACTCAGTAGACCTCATAATTTTCTCTGACTATTACTGTGACAGAGTGCTTATGCAACTCTGTTGTAAGTCGCTTTGGATAAAAGCATCTGATAAGGGAATGAATGTGAAAAATTTGTATTGCAAACCGGAAGTGTCATTGTTTTTATTCATGTCTGCAAACTGAAACCTGGCCATGTCTTGTTCCACAGTTGGACACTGTCCTGAGCGCTGCCCGACTCGTGCTGGTTTTGCCCAGCGAATGATTAAGCACCTCTATGATGTTATGTATAGCTGATGCAGCATCAGCACCAAGGTTTGAGCCTTGCTGCAGAATAAAGATCAGTCTGAGAGATCATTGCTAAATATACACGCAACATCCTTCAATATATCATCACCTCGGAATTATAAGGTTCTCTCTCACATTTTTGTCAAAATTGAGTTATTCACATTTGCATTTTGTGACAACGTATTTACATTATGTGATTTTTAGGTTTTATCTGGAGTATGGTATGCAAAAACTTTGAAGCTCAATATCTCAAAACTGCTCAGAAAATGCCTATAATTCCAAGGTGGCAAAATGTGGGGTAAAAAGAGCAATCAAGGTAACGTACTGAATCAAACTACATAACATAAGTGCACTGCAAAAACCAGCATGCTGGTTAGGTATGTTTTGATGCTGGTTTGAGCTGGTCCTTTGCTGGTTTATGCTAATCCATGTGCAAGCTTTTATTTAAAGACATAGTCATAAATACAGGCAGGGTCGAAACAATGGCAAACAGGTATGGCAGGGACAAGACAAAGAGTAGTCCTAGGGCAAGCGTGGGTCTTAGATCGGCGAACAATATCCAACGGGGCAAGGCAGAGCAATAATCCAGGTACACAGCAATAATTCAAACGAGGTGCAAACAGAGTCCGAACGGCAAGGCAAGGGTTAATCCAGGAAACACGGGCAGAAATCAAAACACGGGAAAACAGGCAAGACTAAGACAAAGACAACTCAGAGGGCTTCGTAGGGTAGCTATCACTAGGATATATGCGTACAATACTCGGCAGAGACAGAGAGGAAGTCCAAGGTTTATGTAGTGTGTGTGATTGCGAGATGGGTATCAGGTGTGAGCATGTGATTAGGGAAATGGCTGCTGGGAAATGAAGTCCGGGGTAGTGTGTGGTGTGAGAGTCAATGTGATGGCAGGGTGACCTCTGGTGGCGAACAAATGGAGGTCCATGGACCAGATTCATGACACTCATCTCCAATAACCCAATTCTTCTTCTTCTGATGTGGAAAATATCTGTGTTTTATATACACTCTTATTACCATTAGTGTAGACTACTTACAGCGCCACAGTCCAGACACGCGCCCGCGCCAATAAAACACTACTTCCGGTTCAATGAGCCGCCGATCAAAATCTCACGAGCCAATGAGAGCGAGCTGCTGTTAAGCCCGCCCTCACGAGAGGTTTGTGCCAGAATGGCGAACTTAAATTTGCGAAGCGCAAACAAAAAATTGGAAAGCGAAAACGCTGGCAGCGCATTCAAAACTGCGTTTAGCGAAAGTGAAGTCAACAAAGAATGCAGTTTATTTGAAGACAATGTTACTTTTTGCCATTTAGTTGATTGTTTTTTTTTTTATTTTCAGAGTGATTTTCTCATTAATCAGTGTATATTTTTGTTCGTTTTCGCAGAAGTTTCGCTCGTTTTATTTGGCACAAATCTGATTTTATAAAAATCTGGAATCTGAAGGTGCAAAAAAAAAAAAAAAAAATCAAAATATTGAGAAAATCGCCTTTAAAGTTTTCCAAATGAAGTTCTTAGTAATGCATATTACTAATCAAAAATTAAGCTTCAATGGAACATGATATTTACTTAATATCCTAATGATTTTTGGCATAAAAGAAATATTGATAATTTTGACCCATAAAATGTATTGTTGGCTATTGCTACAAATATACCTGTGCTACTTATGACTGCTTTTGTGCTCCAGGGACACATATGTAATTAATTAAAATTATTACACAATAAATTGATAACACTTTAAAATAAAGTTTCATTAGTTAACATTAGTTGACTACATTAGTTAACATGATCTAATAATGAACAATACTTCTACAGCATTTATTAATCTTAGTTAGTTAATTTCAGCATTTACTAATGCATTATTAAAATCACAAGTTGTGTTTGTTTACATTAGTTAATGCACCGTGAATTAATATGAACTAACAATGAAGGACTGTATTTATTAAATAACATTAACAAAGATTAATAGTGTAATAACTGTATTGTTCATTCATGTTAGGTAATACATTATAACACCTTACTGTAAAAGCATTACCAATGAATTTATATAAATAGATATATTTGGCACCCAAAATGAGATGACAGACAGAGAAACTGTCTTAATCACCATTTAATTAGCTATATGAAAAAATAACTGAATGACACATTCTGCCTAACATCTCCTTTTGTAAGTCATATGGATAAGAAACAAAATAAAGGTAAGTGATAAGATGCTTTATTTTTTTTTGATAAACTATTTTATTCACAACATATACCTCTCTTAAAATACCTTATAGGGTTATGATAATCAAAACAGTCCTGAGCTAGATCAAGCTTTGATCTCTGCAAACCAAACTATCACTTTAATTAATTCACTTCCCCAACTAATAAAACGATTTTATCACTAACTAGCTCCACACTGGAGAGCTGCTTTATAACAGAAAATAAAGTTGTAATTCTAACTGAAAGCGACACTAACTAAACGGCTTGATTTAAGGCTATCTCTTGCATAAAGTAATATATAAATAAACGTGATGTGACTGCTTTACTGAAGAGCTCATGCAAACATCACTTTCTGACGGCTATCAGTTTTTGTTGTTTAAACTGTTGTTTTGTTTGTTGTTTATTGTGTTATTGAGAAGAAAACGCTGTGCTCTAGTGCTGTGTGTGTCTTCTTCTCTTGAACTGCATCAGAATTACACTCTTGCTCTACAGCGCCACACTGGTCAAACCCCATTATTGCAGGCTCTTACATCAGCTCATATGGGATCAAACGACTACTCGACAACAGAAATATTTGTTGACAATTTTTTATTGTCGACGTTGTCGATAATGTCGACTAATCGTTTCAGCCCTAATACATATAATCATCCATATGACACAATACTCTCGTCTAGAAGACTTGAATAGTGCAGAATGCGGACTGTTTTTATGGTTCCTTTCTATTACATATACAGTATTTGTCCATTTGCAGGAGCTTGACATCTATCATTTTAAGGAATAGAGCTCCAATTGTGGAAAAGAGTATGCAAATTATTTTGATGGTGAAAAATACAGTAAACAGTACTGTGAAATATATAATGTTGCAATTTAAAACTGTCTTCTATGTGAATATATAGTAAAATATAATTTATTTCTGTGATGCAGCGCTGAATTTTCAGCATCATTACTGCAGTCTTCAGTGTCACATGATCCTTCAGAAATCATTCTAATATTCTGATTTGATGCTCAATAAACATTTCTGATTATTATCAATGTTGAAAACTGTTGTGCTGCTTCATATTTTTGTGGAAAATGTGATACCATTCGGTCTTGGGTAAGATTAAAAAATATAAATTAATATTTTCATTCAACAATGCTGCACTAAATCAAAGATTATAGAATACAAAAAGGGACTTTTATTAAACTGATTTAAGTGACAGTGACTTATTACGAAGTACTTATATTTCAAATAAATGCTGTTCTTTAACTGAGAACCACAATAATAAAACCATTATTAATAATTGATCACAAATAATAACTGATAATAATTAAGCAGCAACTTCAGCAGCATTAGAATGATTTCTGAAGGGACACTGAAGACTGGAGTAATGATGCTGAAAATTCAGCTTTGATCACAGAAATCAATTACATTTTAAAAATAGAAAACAACTATTTTAAGTGTAATATAATGTTATTGTTTTACTGTATTTTTGATCAAATACATTCAATCTTCTTTCAAATAAATAAATAAAAAGCCTTAATTATTTCAAACTTTTAACCACCAGTGTGTATATAAAATAATGCATGTGCATTAATAAGCAAATTATATTTTTATTAGGCCCATCATATAAATCACTTTCCTATGCACAGCACTCGAAAGCAAAAGTCTTCAGATTTACAATGTTCTTGAGTAAGACTGAGAATGATTTTTATAGATTTTTAAACATTTTCTTAGAGACGTGAAATCACGGAAGAAAGCGTATATAGAGATACATTAACTCTAATCTCATGTCTGCTGAAAACTGCTATGTTATGTAGCCTACATTGTGACGAATAACGTAAATGGCATTAAAATCTGAAAAATTTGAAAAGGTCAGTAGTAGTTTGCATTCTTGAAAATTAATGTCTGTCGTTTAACACTTTTTTGTTTGTTTGCTTGTTTGTTTTTTATCGTAAACGGTTGGCAAATATTGCTGAATTGTCTGTCAGCTGCATCTTACCTCAGCAGCGTCTGTGAGCAGTAATCCCGCTTCTACTCTTTGATTGGCTGTATTTTGACATTGACGAGCGCTTTTGAGCCGCTGCACTGAGCCGGAGCGCGCTAAATTAATTAGAATTTTTGAAAAAGTGGTCCGCGCGGCCCATTCGTCTGGACCGATGGAAGGATATACCTACATTTACTACAATCTATTTTATTTATTTTTTTTATAGGCGACTGTATATTACGCAAAGGGCCGGTGTTCTGTCGATTTGTGCTACCCTGTCAGATTTTGCTACCTCCCATTAAAACAGTAGGTAGCACAATTTGACAACGAAAAATGCTACCTGTCAAATTATGTTTTATTAATGTCTACACCTACCACAACCCTAAACCTACCCTTACAGTAATGCAGATACATTAAATGCTGTTGTTCAGCGTGAGAAAAAGGATACAATATTGACGTGCGCATGCGCAGTAAGCCCTGGTAGGGAAATCTGACGGGTAGGATAAAATGTCAGGACACCCGGTCCACATTGTACAGCGGCCCACCGGGAAAACTCCCGGTGCTCCAGATGGCCAGTCCGTCCCTGCTGTAAACATGCCGAAGACGCGAAAAGCGGAGGAACAGACAAACCGAATCAATTGAGTGAGTCAATCTGGAACCGCTCCAATTGATTCAAACTCGATTCACTAGCAAAAACCATCAAAACAGCCATTCATTTTCAATTTCGACATCACTTGTAATGATTTTAAAAAGCATGTAGTTATGAGTGAAACGGAGCTTTTCGAAAATCCGAATCAATCAAACCATTGCGTCGCAAAATGATTCACTTTGAAGCTCTCCACAGGCCAAAGTTTTGTATTGTTTACAGAAAGGATGCGCATTCTCATCTTTTTTCCTGTTAATAATTATCATGTTGCTCTGCGTGTCTGTTTTTCTTCAAAGCACCAACTTAGAATGTCTAATGCTGGTTTGATTGCTTGTGTTACATGAAAATAAATAAGTTTGCCTACCTGATGTAGATTAATGCGGGTGCGGTTCGGGTCGCGACTCACGGTCTTTATGTCATACGGTTCTGGTACAGAATTAAACTAGTGCTGCTGTCGGATAACGGGTCGGGTGTTAAATACTGCTGGTGCACGTTTACCAAACATGACCCGTGCAGGACTCTGCTTTAAACTGCTTTGCGTCTCTCTGTCAGATAACCCCATGTGCGTGATGCGCCATTTACAGGTATTCACTTTAAGATGTGATATGAGATTTGAAAAGGGAGGAAAAAAAGTTCGGCAAAAGGCAGGATTGAACCCTGGTCGATCGCATTAAAAGGACCAGAGCACGCGCTTTACTATTTGAGCCACTGGAAATGTAGATTCATAGTTAAGATTCATAGATTCACGATTCTAGGAGTTACAGTAAATAGCCTCTGCCAACAAGCTAAGTGTAATACACTCCATAAAAGAAAACACAATCGAACCTGGAAACCAGGAGCTCTTTTCAGGTGAAATAAGCAAAATCATCAGAATCTGAGTGTTTTGTATGATTAAACAGTGTTTTTAAAACTAATAAAATGTTAACTGAAATAAAATAAAATTAAATAAAATTAAACATTATTATTTTAGCTTGTTGCCAAAGCAACATTTCTCATTTCTGTTTAATTTAATATATTGTACTAAAATAACTAAATATATAAAAATAATAAATAATATTTTATTAAAAAATAATGAAAAATAAATCAATTTTATGGTAGCAGAAATATTTCAGTTCCAAACAAATTTCATGTTTCTGCTGTATTTCTTTAAAATAAATGCCACTTGTTTTGATATTTTTATGTATAATTCAAAAACAGTGTTTTTCTAGTGTTTTTTTAGTATTTCTAAGTTTTTTTTTTTGTTGTTGTTGTAGTTGTTGTTGTTGCATCACTGTATATATTTGTAGATCCTGCAACTTGCTGCAATATTGAAGTATTGATAAACTCTATTATTTTTTTTTATCACATTTTAACCTTCACCACTTCATTTAAATGCTTCTGCTGATGTTCAAAAATAGTGCAAATATCCCATTAAGTCACTCAATTAATATTTATTGTCATTATATAAAATCTTTACCATCCAAATATTTATCCATTTTACGTTTTCATGTATTCATTGTAGATGATTTTATAGAAAGAAACATCACACACACTTTGCCAAAAATATTCATAGTCTACAATGCCAAGTGAGAGGAATAAAAAATACACAGTAATGAAGGAAATTAATGAAACACAGGTGAACAACATAATCAGTAACTATGGTGACAAATGAGAACATACTTAGAAACCATGACAACCAAGGAAACCAAAAAGAAACACAGGAATCAATGAGATGCAAACTGAAAGTCTATGAAAACAAAACTGAACATGACACATATGTGACCCTGGACCACAAAACCATTCATAAGTAGTACGGGTAGCAATATTTGTAGCAATAGCCAACAATAAATTGTATGGGTCAAAATTATCCATTTTTCTTTTATGCCAAAAATCATTAGGATATTAAGTAAAGATCATGTTTCATGAATATATTTTGTAAATTTCCTACTGTAAATATATCAAAACTTAATTTTTGATTAGTAATATGCATTGCTAAGAACTTCATTTGGACAACTTTAAAGGCAATTTTCTCAATATTTAGATTTTTTTTTTGCACCCTCAGATTCCAGATTCTCAAAGAGTTGTATCTCGGCCACATATCTTAACAAATTTAAAAAAAAAAAAAAAAAAAGACCCTTATTACTGGTTTTGTGGTCCAGGGTCACATATATAAGATCATCTTAAATATTTTACATCACAGTCTCATTTAGGAGGGTTAAAGGTTATTTTAAAGGTTAAAATACTGAAGTTATTTCATTTTTTCAAGTTGCATTGAAAACTGTATTATTTGCAGTCATTTTAGATGGAGTTCGCAGAACATAACAGTTATACAAAAGTAAATGTATGTGCTACAGTAAGTACTAAATAATAAGCATTAAACAAAAAACAGTAATAAAGCAAACTGAAAGAAAACACAGTAAATGTTTATGTCCATCACCTTAAACAAGTAAAAACATGATAGAAGTTCAAACAGACATGAAAAGACTTAAATGGAGATCATTTGAGTCCAATAACAGAAAACTACCTGATTGTAAAATTGAAATATACATTTTCTGTGAAGTTGCTTTGAAACAACATGTATTGTGAAAAGAGCTTCACAAATAAACTGGAATTGAATTAAATTGAAAAATTTGAGACCAAACAGCTTGATTAAATCTGTTATTTTTCTCACACACATGGCTAATTACTTAAACCTTTTTAGTCCATTACTGGTTACAAATTACATGACAAAACTTTTATTTAGAAACAATCTATTAGATTTCACATTTTAAGTAATGTATTCTGAGTACTTTTTGATTACTTTATAATTAAATGAATAATTTACTGGCATTGTGTGAATATGTAATCCATAATAAAGTAATGGTCCTCTAATTATAGGCATTTTAAAATGTAATGTAATCTAATAACAAATACTGAGTATTTGTAATCTGGATCACATGTAATCAGTTACTCTCCAGCACTCACTTGATGCAGATGAAGTTGTTTTCTTCAGTTTCAGGACGGCTGATCCAGCGATTATCGTTGGTCCGAATGGCTCCGGATCTGACGGTCTCATCGCAATTGTCCAGTCCGGTGTCGTAATCAGAAGCCCACTGATCGTAGCAGATGGTTTGACTGTTGACCCAGAACCAGAGTCCCACTGTGCAGGAGTGACGCAGACCCAGCCACACGTGACCGGAGGAGGCGCTCGAGGTCACATCCATCACCCGCCGCTGCATCTGCTCCGAATCCACCGACACCAGGTCCATGCTTATGTTTCTGCAGTATCTCAGAGCTTCAGTCCACGTCTTATTCTCTCGGATCAGAACCAGTTTATCTGGAAACAAACAGTCTTCCTGAGTTTATTATATCGGTATCGGCATTGGCTATCAGCCAAAATGAGTTGAAAAATATCGGCATATCGGCAAAATCCAATATCATGCATTCCTACTTAGAAGATCAGAAAAGGTGAAAAAAGTGAAAGTGACATGACATGTGACCATGTATGGTTACCCATACTCAGAATTTGTGCTCTGCATTTAACCCATTCTAAGTGCACACACACAGCAGTGCACACACACACACACACACACACGGAGCAGTGGGCAGCCATTTATGCTGCAGCGCCCAGGGAGCAGTTGGGGGTTCGGTACCTTGCTCAAGGGCACCTCAGTCGTGGTATTGAAGGTGGAAGAGAGTGCTGTACATTCACCCCCCCACCGACAGTTCCTGCTGGACCTGAGACTCGAATTCGCAACCTATGAGTCCGACTCTCTAACCATTAGGCCACCGCTGCCCCTCCGGTCATAAAGGCATCACAAAATCAAACCATATGAATCATGCGTTTTAAGCCAGATTTAATTAAAGCTTTTATTTACATCTAAACAATGACTGACACACAAACATAGAGCTCAATACACAGAGTGTGTGGGTCACGCTAGAATAAACCTCAGTGGTTCTTGTGCATAACATGATGTGTGACTATCTGTGTTTACCATATGAGTTTGTAAATTAAATCTGTTGTTGATACACGGTAAAAATAAATACAGTCAGGTCCATAAATATTGGGACATCAACACAATTCTAACATTTTTGGCTCTATACACCACCAGAATGGATTTCAAATGAAACGAACAAGATGTGCTTTAACTGCAGACTGTCAGCTTTAATTTGAGGGTATTTACATCCAAATCAGGTGAACGGTGTAGGAATTACAACAGTTTGCATATGTGCCTCCCACTTGTTAAGGGACCAAAAGTAATGGGACAATTGGCTTCTCAGCTGTTCCATGGCCAGGTGTGTGTTATTCCCTCATTATCCCAATTACAATGAGCAGATAAAAGGTCCAGAGTTCATTTCAAGTGTGCTATTTGCATTTGGAATCTGTTGCTGTCAACTGTCAAGATGAGATCCAAAGAGCTGTCACTATCAGTGAAGCAAGCCATCATTAGGCTGAAAAAACAAAACAAACCCATCAGAGAGATAGCAAAAACATTAGGCGTGGCCAAAACAACTGTTTGGAACATTCTTAAAAAGAAGGAACGCACCGTTGAGCTCAGCAACACCAAAAGACCCGGAAGACCACGGAAAACAACTGTGGTGGATGACTGAAGAATTCTTTCCCTGGTGAAGAAAACACCCTTCACAACAGTTGGCCAGATCAAGAACACTCTCCAGGAGGCAGGTGTATGTGTGTCAAAGTCAACAATCAAGAGAAGACTTCACCAGAGTGAATACAGAGGGTTCACCACAAGATGTAAACCATTGGTGAGCCTCAAAAACAGGAAGGCCAGATTAGAGTTTGCCAAACGACATCTAAAAAAGCCTTCACAGTTCTGGAACAACATCCTATGGACAGATGAGACCAAGATCAACTTGTACCAGAGTGATGGGAAGAGAAGAGTATGGAGAAGGAAAGGAACTGCTCATGATCCTAAGCATACCACCTCATCAGTGAAGCATGGTGGTGGTAGTGTCATGGCATGATGTCTATGCGTTCCAGACTTCAGGCTGTAATTGACTGCAAAGGATTTGCAACCAAGTATTAAAAAGTGAAAGTTTGATTTATGATTATTATTCTGTCCCATTACTTTTGGTCCCTTAACAAGTGGGAGGCACATATGCAAACTGTTGTAATTCCTACACCGTTCACCTGATTTGGATGTAAATACCCTCAAATTAAAGCTGACAGTCTGCAGTTAAAGCACATCTTGTTCGTTTCATTTGAAATCCATTGTGGTGGTGTATAGAGCCAAAAATGTTAGAATTGTGTCGATGTCCCAATATTTATGGACCTGACTGTAAATACGTTTTTTTTTTATGTTGGAGTACATTTTACAAAAGATTACCATTTTATTGCTGTAAATATTACATTTACAGTAATTCAATGTTTTACTTATTGTTTCTGTGTAATTATTTATGAAAATTATTAGCAATTTGGGAGTGAAATTTGATTCTACACCAATTTTTATTTTTATCTTTTTCAGTATATAAAGTGACCGTTTCTCTTCATATGGATTCAGTTTTTGACACCTTCATGACCTTTTCAGGTCTTCTAAGTTTTGTGGTTGCCTGGACTTTAAATGGAGGGACAGAAACCTCTCAGGTTTCGTTAAAAATATATATGCATATGTTTAATGATGAACTAAAGCCTTACGGGTTTTGAATGACTTGAGTTGAGTAAATGATGACAGAATTTATGGGTGAATTAAGCAGTCAGAAACATACGTGAGTAGTGTTGGGTTAAAGTTATTGTACGGTCATTGAACTTCTGTAATGAGTTTCTGTAGTTGCACATGTACATACTGTACAGCAGCTCAGATGATTGATCTACTCACCATCATAACACACAAAGGGATGCGGCTCTGAACAGAGCTCGTCTGTCCATCGTCCTTCATCACTGACGTCAATCGATGTGCAGATGCTGTTTCTGTTAGTTCCGATATTGAGATCACCAGGTTTCCAGTGTGTGAATGAGGAGGTGCTTCTGTCTGACCAAACCCAGAGTCTGTGCAGACCGATCCAGACTTGATTATCTGTTAGCATGTTCTTAATCTGTTCATTCTCATTCTCATTCCTCACACTGGCCAGATCTGTGTGTTTCTGTCTGCAGTATTTCTGAGCATCAATCCAGTTCTTTTTGTCCTTTTCAAGGACGAATCCTGTACTGGCTTTAAAACAGAAAGATATTTTGTCTGATATTGATTAACAAACAAAAAAATAAAAAAAATAAAAAAAATTCCAAGAACAAAAAGATGAACCCATGAACACAATTGTGGTTCATTGTTCAAAACTGTGTTTTGTTTTTATTATTGAACATGAAATACTCAATATTGTTTTTATCACATTTCTGTGTGTTGTGATCACTTACAGCTGAACTCACCATTATAGCAGATGAAATGCATTGTGTAATTACAGTTTGCATCATGCCAGTGTCCTTTCTGTCCTTTCGCACAATTCACTCCAGCCCCACAATCCATGTAAACACAGTCTCCATCTTCTTCTGGTTGTTTATTTTTTGTAGTTTTGTCCCATTTCTCATACAGTAAATCTTCACTTCTGCAGAAGTCAGAGTCACTCAGAGACCAAATCCACGTGTCTGTGCTCCTCAGCCCAATCCAGACACGGTCAGAGTTACTCTTTATGGCCTGTTTTATGTCATTCTGTTCTTGTATGTCATTGATAGTGACCAGATCTGTGTGTTTCTCTCTGCAATAACTCTGAGCTTCAGTCCAGCTCTTGTTCTGATTCACAAAGTGATACTGACGCGGAGATGAACTGACCACGACTGAGGAGAGACACATTCACACAGATCTCACTCATTATATCCACACTGTGTTTCAAGAGCTCAGAGTTTCAGTATGTGTTTGATAAAGTGTTCTGAATGATGGTTTTGTATGTTCAGTGTTTCCACAGGATTTGGAGACACTGTGGAGCTCTAGTGGAAGAAAACTGACTGCATTTTATAGTTAACCGCATGAATGTGGTGCATTTGCAGAGCAAAATCAAGAGCTCCAACCCCTTTTCAGTGACCAAATTGAATTCTTTGCATTAACTTAAACTTGAAAGTCGACTCAAATCTCTTTCAGTGATGATAGAAATGCTATCACATCACATTCAGAAGACAAATTGGTTATATTTGAATCTAATAATAATAAAAATAATCATACATTTACTCAAAACTATTTTTAAACAATTAATAATTTTTTATATAAACAATTTTTACTCGCTAGTAAATTTTACAAATACTTACAAAGGATCAGCAAGTGTCACATTGAGTTAAATGTGAAATATAAAGTACAAAGACTGAAATAGTATTTTCTTGTAAAACGTACAACAACACACACGATTACAGGAATCACTCAAACACACTTGAACACTGTCAGCACAGCACTAACACTAACTATCATCACTAGTACTAGTCAAACACTCACTCACCTGTGAGCAGAAGAGACATCAATGTGATTCTCTCCATTTCTGAGGGAAAAACAGAAATCAGTCTCAATAAATGATGCAGACGCTGAACATCTGACCAGATCCAGAACATCAGATCATGTCATTTCTGCTTTATCATTGATTATTAGATTCTACATCAGTTATAAATACACACATGAAGCTCCTGAAGCTGATGTGTGTCACGATTCAGTGTGAAAATACACTGAAAATACATAAAACTTACAGTAAAATCAGCTGTGGTTGCCAGAACTTTTCAGTAAAAAATTCAATAGGTTTAACAGATTTAAGTTGCATTTACAGTAAAACATTTTACTGTACATTATTTGTAAACATATTTCATTAACTGATATAATGGTAATATACCAACCTACTGAAATAGTAAAATCTTCTGTACACTGACAACCACCTTAAAAACCCAGACTGTAATGTAGTTAAAAGAGAAAACCTCATAATGAACCCAAGTGCTTCACAGGTACTATAAAATTACATGAAATGTCCTGTTACATTTCTAACAGTTATATACAGTATGAAATACTTATCAAATTTTTACTGTATGATTTTTAGTGTTTTACAACTAAGAATAATGTTTTTTTTTTCTTCTTCTATTTTTCTTTTACAATGTATTGTTTTATGCTGCAAATTTCTGCTTTTCAAATCTCCAGAGTTAAATTCACACAGACATTATGATCTGGTTTTGCATTGCTGTTGTAAGTAGGTTTTTCTCATGTAAAAACATATAATTTGTTGGTAACACTTTATAATACCTGCACACTATGAATCATTAGTAAAGCATTAGTAAATAGTCAATTCATCCTTTATAAATCATTGTTCCAACATTAATAGGCATTAGTAAGCAGTTTACAAATACAGCTATAAATGTTTGTTCTTGAGCATATCTATAATGTTTAATAATTGTATTTTCATACTTTATTAATGGTCAATTTATCATTTCTAAATTATTACGTTATTTACAAACCAGTCATTTAGGAGCCGTTAGTGGTTCATAAGATCATTTAGAAAGTATAAGTAAATGATTAATAAACTATTTAAATGTACATTTATAAATCTTATTATTTAGACACATGATAATAGTTGCTCAGTGTGTTAATAAATGCTTAATTAACACCTATTCCTGCTGTAATTCATGATTAAGTCAGGTAGTTATAAAACATTTAGTAGTTGGCAGCCATCTATTTTTGTGAGCTCATCTAAAGTGAGGTCTATTTATACCTTATAAAGCATTTACAAAGCAGATTTAAAGGCTCATTTATCTTCCCAACAGAAAAGTTAAACAAACACAGCACACAGAGGGATACAGAAAACAGTTTCAAAAAATGAAACTGTACAACTGTACACTTGATAAAAATAAACCAATTTCATAGAAAAAATATATATAAAAAAATTTCAATTGTACAGTTGTACAGTTTCATTTTTTTTAATATTTTTTATTTTTTATTTGCATCTTGAAATAAATATTTCTGAGTTCTGTATCCCGCTGTGTTGTGTTTGTTTATTTTTTTTTTCTGTTAGGAAGATAACTGTCACGATACGCTGATGGAAGGAACACGAGGGAAACGAGGAGTACAATCAGTAGACTTTAATCCATAGAACACAGGGGAAATCCACACAAAAGGCGCTGGAGCATCACACGTAGACAACAAGTAGACCCGACAAATATAAACTGAACAGACTGGGGCTTTTAAACACAGGACAATCAGGGGAACACAGGTGCATGGAATAAGTCAATTAACTGTGACACGGAACACATGGGGAGGGAAAACACAACCAAAACAGTCCAGGAGTGTGACAATAACTGAGCCTTTAAATCGCCTTTGTAATAGATATGCTTATAAATCAAGAACAAGGCATTTATAGCTGTATTTATAAACTGCTTACTAATGACTATTAATGTTGGGACAATGCTTTATAAAGGATGAACTGACTATTTACTAATGCTTACCTAATGATTCATAGCATGATTCATACCAATTTATTTGATAAATAAAGGGACTTTAGGACACACTTGGGAAATTAAATGTGAGGAAACCTTTATGAGGTTGATATCACCATCACCTTTGGATCAATCTCTGGATACTAAGTTCATTTTTTTTTTTTTTTTAGGTTTATTTGTTTTTGTTTTATTTTCTCTGTATTTTTTTCTCTATAAACACCCAGATACCAACAGACAAAATATGCAAAATCCACACACTCACTAGTTAAACAGTGATCAGCTGAGAATAATGTGTTATCAAACACTGTTAAATCAAATATACTGTAATAAGTGTAAAGTTAAGACTCACAGTTTCTTACCTGTAGATGTTGTGATTCAGGCGTGATTCAGGTCTGATTCAGGTGTGATTGTGTTTCTTCTTTTATCAGGACAGACTGATATCATGGATCATCTCTCTTTCTGCTCCTCCCATCTTTGCTTTTCCTTGAAAGAAAAACTCCCTTCTATGGTATGTTTGTTGCTTTTTGAGGTTTGTTTCCTTCTTTCTTGATAGAGAAATGAATAGTGAGAAATGAAATACTCATACTGAGGTTTTCCTGCTTTCAGATGTTTGTACTTCAGCTCCACATTCATTGTACAGCTCTAGACTGGATTGTTGACTCGTTTGTATTCTCTTTTTATAATTTCTCCAGGGAAACATCTGAGATAAAGTCGACACTTTGATGAGAGGTCTGAAAGAATGCAAATTATATGTAATTGTAATTAAATGTAATTGTTTAATGAATACTGATATTATTCCTGTACTAATTTCCTCTGTTTATCTCCAGTGTCATGTAACATTTGAATTTTTTTCCATTTAAATTTACATATTTTTACTTTTTTTTTTTTTTTTTTTTGTACGCAGCTGATAGTCATGAATGTCCCAGTGTCCCTCAGAGATGAATAATCAGATACGAGATAGAATTTGAATGTTTGCCATGAATGTGTGCCAAAACGTTCTGGAAAGTGATTTTCAGACTTCTGGAGGAGATGTAGATTCTCATAAGTGAGTGGAAGTAGGAGGGTGCTGAGCCTGTGGCTGTTCTATATGTAAGCTTCAGTGTCTTGAACTTGATGCGAACTGCAACCAGGAGCCAGTGCAGGGAGATAAAGAGAGGTGTGACATGGGCCCTTTTGGGTTCATTGAAGGCTAGTTTTGGTTGCAGTGTGTCAAACATGCAAATATGAGACAGTAATTCATACCCTGTCACATTCAAATACAGTTTACTGCCATCAGTGATTTACATCTAATATCTTTCCAGTAAGATGATGTCACACCACAAACAACGCTGTTCTTCAGCTGTATTTTGTTTTCCAGTAAAAACATTTTTAAATCAAGATCTATTTACTGGAGATGCAAATGATGCAAGATGTTATGTTATTTTATTAGCCTTGTTTTCTGAAAAATGGATCATAATGAAGTGAGTTTATGATTAAAACAACAACAAAAACAAAATATTTTCTTGTTTGTTCTTGTTTTCAATATAAATTCACTTAAAGGAATAGTTCACCCTTAAGATTAGGATGAGTTTGTTTTTTCATCAGATTTGTTTCTTCATCACTGTCTCAGCAGTGGATGCTCTGCAGTGAATGGGTGCCGTCAGAATGAGAGTCCTATATTTTATCCAGAAGAAAGGGTTTGAAGTTAAAAATGTCTTCATGGATTTGTTTCTTCTCAAGATGTTAACTGATGGACTGGTGTGGTGTGGATTACTTGTGGATTATTGTGATGTTTTTATCAGCTGTTTGGCTACAATCCATAATATTTTCAAAATTTTCACTGGAGGAAGTGTTATTATGGGTTATGTACTCATGTTTTTGTCTTGTTGGAAAACAAGATGAATATGCTGAGGAGGAGCAGTTGTTTAGCGCAGATGTAGTATAGATTCTGCATGTGTGTTTGAGTGAGTGTGTTATTGTGTTTAGTGAGCAGAATAAACACATGACTCTGATATAAATGATAAATGAGCGCTGAGCTCTGGTTCGGTCTAGCGTGAGATAATAAAACGTTTCAAATGTGTGTCTGTCCTGATCTCAGATATGAGGAACGGTTTGCTGTTAAAGACAGAAGAGTCAGTCAGTCAGTTTAGGGAATCACTCTTCATCTGTTGCCCCTCTCATGTGTGGGGTTCCTCAGGGCTCAATCTTAGGACCGGTTTTGTTCCCCCTTTATATTCTCCATCTTGGATCAATTTTTGAAAAACATGGCATTCATTATCATTTGTATGCTGATGACACACAAATTTATTTACCATTGAAACACAAGGATCATTTATCCATTCAATCTCTGTATGAACGTTTGGCTGAAGTTGATTGGCTAACAATTTTCTCCAATTGAATGAGAATAAGTCTGAGTTTATTTTATTTAGTAAAAAGGGATGTGTGGAAGATGTCACTGACTGCTTGGGGTTATTTCCTGGGAAAAATCTTTCTAGAGTGAAAAACCTTGGTTTCATTTTTGACTCTGAGCTCAAATTTGATCAACAACGCCGTTGTTAAAAGTAGTTCTAATGATTATTTACATCTGATGGTTCCTAAATCTCATTTAAAATGCAAAGGTGATCGAGCCTTTTCTGTTGCTGCTCCAAGGTTGAGGAATGACCTTCCTCTGTCTGTGAAATCTTCTCCTACACTTCTTATATATCAGAGTGCGCTTATATGTTAAAAACATAAAACATTATGTTTATAATGTTTTATGTTTGATTTTATTCTTATATTTTTATTTAGTCTTCCTGTAAAGCACTTTGGTCTCCACATCATGTCTTTGAAAGTGCTTTATAAAATGAAGTTGAAGTTTAAGGTTTTGTATTTTTTGCTTAAAACATAAACTTGAAAAGGATAGTTTGTCAAGAAGGTTGTCTGAAGGTTTATGAAGCCTTGAAGTACAGCGTGAAACAGACCTAGAAGTTGAGAAATTTATTTGAGAATGAAAATAAGCTGTAACTGAATGTCAGTAAGTCGACATCAGTCGACAGAATCACACCATGTGCAACTTTTTCAATTACTGTATGTTTTGAAAATGTTTTATTGGTTTTTTTTTCCCACTAATGGCATTCCTTATATGGAATACTATTTAATTAAGCTGCTACTTTTAGCTAAATTTAGTATACATAAAGGTAAATATGGGGGAAATATGCGTTTGTTTTTAGTTTTAAAGTCAGAAGTGCCTGCCTAAATACAAAACCTAAAAATATTCAGTTTGAAAAATAAGAAGGCTGTAAATGTGTCAGGATTTGTAAACATTTTATGGCCTGTATTTAACCATTTTTATTTTATTTTATTGTAATGTACCCCTGGCTGTTTTTTTAAGTCATTTTATATGCCAGTTATCATTAACCGTGTGCTGAGAATCACATGCATTAGTGTTTGCAAATAATTTCTCTGAAATACAGGTCTGTTTGTCTGTGCAAAAATCAGTCTATCATTTTGACTTGACAAAAGACAAAAACACTGAAAATGACTAGACTGACTGTTTAGGTTGGTTGTGACTGGCAGAGCTCTTATCAGTCATACACACACATTACATTTGCAGTGCGCATCATTTTTATGCGATGATTGTTGCAGCAGATGATTCTGTATTAATATAAAATATAAGAGCTCCTGTCAGATCCTTCGTTCACACGGCTCGGATTTTAATGAAATACGGGTAATGTAATATTATTCATCGTATAGTTATGAAACTATAATATTCTTTCATAATTCAGCTGATTTCTGTCACAGGAGTGTTTGGATCGTGCTGTGAATGAAGCAGTCTTCAGAACATCATTAACACAAGGTTGAATTTATTTTCTTCATCACTGAACAGTGTGTTAATATATTACACTATGTTATGTATTATCGTTTTCATGAGGAACTAATAGATGAAATATTCGTGTGTAACAGAAGCGAATACAAAGAGGCGTGTTATCTTCAGGGTTCAGCTGTTTAGTTGCGTTTGTTAATTCACTTGTGTTGTTTAGTTGTGCTGAGGTGATTATTTGTGTTTAGTTGTTTGGTTAGCCTAAATGTGATTCCTCAGTTTAAGGCAAGACACTACAGGTGAACATGATAAGAAAAAACTTAACTAACAGATATCATACTTCACCCAACTGATTAATTTACTACATCTACTAATATACTAAAATCTGATTTACTACAATTACATTTTAAACTAGAAAATTAAAAACTATTTTAAAATATTATTAACTAGGCTATATATTATACAAGCATAAAGATCACATGATGACAGTATGTGAAGAAATGTGACTAAATATCTGAATTAAACTATCCCAATAGGAATATCCCAAAAAGTTTCTTTTAAAAGGTTGGTTTAGTTTATAACACTTGTAATTTCTTTCATTTAGGAATGATTGAAAGTATTTTCAGCACATAAATGTTCATTACTCTTCCTTATGTAACTGCTCATGCATCACTCAGGACAAACTGGACGTGTGTTCTAGAAAACATGATGAATTTGGCATTAATTCGGTCCAGAGAGAATCTCTGTGTTTCCAGTTAACAGGGAACAATCAAAAGGTTTTCTCAAAGTTATGAATAAATGTTCTTCCAGTAACATTAATAGAGCATTCTTTCAAACGTCTCTGGTATTTAATAACGTTTTCAAATCATTAGCACAAAAACTTTTATTTATACATCATTCATGGGATGTTTTTTGCTCCTGAAATGTTTATGTTCAGATAACTTTTTTAAATGTTACAATTTGTTTCAGAACATTCAAAAGTAACGTTCCCATGATGTTTGCAAAATAATAAAATGGAATGTTACCCTGACAATAACCAAGAAAAAAAATAATTAAAACATTTTTAAAATACATTTTTTGAATGTTTAGAAAACACATTTTTACTTAATAAGAACATTAGCAGAACGTTCTTAGAACATATTTTTGTTATGTTTGGGGTTGTATCTGCACTGAAGTGTGTTTGATTGTGTGTGAATGATGCCAGCGGGTTCTTTATGACATTTAATGACACCTAAGCGTTTTCACATGTGATATTCTATTCATTTCTGAAAGAACATAGAAACAAGCCTGAACTGAACTGTTTACGGCCAAAAACAGCCAAAATCTGGATCAACCAATGGAATTAGCCTGTTTGATGCATTTAGAAGATGCTTTTATGCATTTTATTAATTTAGAAGGTGCTTTTAAGTACAGTTTGAGTTGTGTTTTGTTTTTCTCGTATTACAGAAGCTTCTGTCTGTTGTTTGAGCTCTTTGGATCTTCATGTTGGTGTTTAAGCGTCCATTTGTGGGGGGCGTGGCTTTAAGAAACTCTCTGATGATGTCATGCAGTCAGCCAATGCTGCTGTCAATCATCTTCTGACCCCGCCCACATCCCCTTCTACTATGAGCAGCAGTTTTGAGAAAGAGGGTGGGGCTGTTGCATCCCCTCCCTCATTATATGACCATACCCACCAAAGCATCCCACCTCTGGCTCCTCCCCTTCCTCCACCTCTTCCTGTGAGAAGCCCTGCGGAGAGGAAGAGGAGGGTGAGGAGCTTCTACTGGAAACCGATTCCTGAAGATCGCGTCAAGCAGCAGAACAGACCGAACCTGTGGAGCAGCAGAGATCTGTTCCACATCGACATCAGAGCCATCGAGCAGCTGTTCGGACACGAGGACACACCCTCATTCACAACAACCAGACACGCTTCTGTGAAACATCTCAGACCGCAGGTGAGATCTACTGAGATCAGTCACAAAACATGAGGAGTTAACTCAAACTAAAACCATCAACAGCAATTCCACTAAAATTAACATAATCAGAACATATAAAAAACTAATTCAAAATATTATTAAAAACAATATATAGACATATTAAATCAAAAAATTAAAAAACTGACAAAACACAACAAAATGACTCAAATGTTAAATCAAAAAGAAAAAAATAATTCAAAATATTAGTAAAAACGGTATAGATACAAAAAACAAAAGCTAATAAAATAACAAAAACAACAAAACGACTAAATTTTAAAATTAAAATTAAATGGAAAATATAAAATTAAAGATTCAAAACATTAATAACTGCATGTATAATAATAAATGTAAATGTTGATAAAAAAAAATTAAAAACAGACAAAAACACACAACAAAATGCCTAAAATTAAAACAAAAAAATATATTAAAAAAAACAATAATAATAAAAATTACAAAAACACAACAAACTGCTGAAACTTCACCTAAAAGTAAAATGAAAGTTGAAAATATGTAAAACTAATTCAAAATATCTATATGTATATAGACATTCAAAAACTAAAAAAACTGACAAAAACAAAAAATGACTGAAACTAACTAAAATTAAAATTAAAATGAATAATCACAATATTAAATGAAAGTGAATAATCGAAATATTAATAAAAACAATGTAAGTATTTACTTAAAAAAACTACTAAAACTAACAAAACTAATACAAACGACAAAAGCACAACAAAACTACTAACTGTTCAAAATTAAAATATAAATATAAAAATATAAAATAAATATATAAAAATAAATATTCAAAATATTAATAACTGTATAGACAGAAAAAACTGATCAAACATGAAACAAACATGATAAAAATTTAATTAAAATGAAAATAGAAAATATGAAAATAAATCTAATTTAAACCCTATCATAGTATATAATATATTAATGATAATAAAACAACACTGGTTTCATGATGTTCTTGATGATTTATATTACAACAAGCAGCAATTATAAGTGTGTATGTGTGTGTGTTATTCGTCTGCTCTCATTGATTCTCTCTATGTCCAGGTCCAGTGAGAGTCTTCTGGATGATATTCTTCATGGAAACACAGGCATCTTCAGCGTGGAGTCTCTCAGAGAGCTGCTGAAGCTCCTGCTGGAGGAGGACGAGGTAAAGACTCGACTGACCCTTGAGCAGAGAATTGCTTCATGACTGATTGATTGATTAATTGATTGATTGATTGATTGATTGATTGACAGGTGAAGAATCTTCAAATGTTCAATAGCAATCCTAAAGACCTGATGATGCCTTCATACACAAACTCATCCATTTACCCAGGTACACTCCGATGGAAACGGGTTGTGATCCGGTCTGGTCCAGATCTAATTTGAGCTGGTTCTTCTGCGTTTCTGCAGGCATGAGGTCGGTCTCGAGGCTCTACTGTTAAAGGAAGAGTTTTTCCCTTCATACACCGCCATGAAACATGACATGACCGTCTGAGTGATCTCAGTTTGTGTCTGATTCCACCAGTCCAGTGTTGTGTTCCCATAAAATCCATCATTATTTACAGATTTCTGTGTATAAACACCTTCAGCTTCACATTCATCTGCTGAACTGTTGTTTATAGAGCTGTTGAGTTGTGAGGAGCTTCACGATGTTCTTCATTTAGTGCTGCAGGCTGGAAATATCATGAATACTGTAAGTCTGGTACTCTTACACATTTACAAATACATGCATGTTCATATACATATAGCAGTGTTAAACTATACTTTAAATTGAACAAGTAAATAATTAACTAAATAACAAGCTACTAATAAAGACTACATTCACTTAATACAATTAGTAATGCATTTTGCAGATGTGTTTATCCTTAGTGAGTTGCATGGCATTTAAGATATACATTAAATCAGTTCATGCTTTTCCTGGGAATCGAACCCATGACCTTGGCGTTGGAAGCATAATGATTTACTGTTCAAACTACAGAAATGCTACAAATATAAATATATAAAAGATCTTTTTTGGTATTATTTTAAAATTCTTGATGTAATTGTTATTATGTTCTGGGTCAAACTGACCTTAATTGGATTATTTTAATCACAAAAACACTGAAAAATAAAAAATAAATCATCTAAAAACTGTGAAAATTCAACATTAAAACTTCACACATTACAAAAGCAAGCAAGAAAAGATATGATTTTTAAAACTGTATTTAGAAGAGGTTTTGTAAACTTTTTTTGTAATGTGAAAAATATGAACACTATTCAACTTTTTTTAAATTTAACATTTATTTTTTTAAATTTTAATTTAATTGTTTGTTTGCTTTTTTGTTTTTGATTTTTGCATAAATGTAATGTAAATACCCTCAGAATGCAGCTGAGAAATTGGCTTAACACATTTCATACACTGCTGGTCAAAACTTTGGAAATGATTTTAGAGTTTAGATTTACAAAGTCAGAAACCCAAACCTGAAGATGTACAGTTGAGACTCTTAACGAACTTAAGTTTTCACTGGTTTTATGTGAACCATCCAGATGAACTGATTCTCTCTCTCTCTCTCTGTGTGTGTGTGTGTGTGTGTGTGTGTCAGGGTGGATCTACTGGTAACGCCGTGGGCTTCAAACTCTCGTCTCTGCTGTCATTGGCTGATACTAAAGCCAACAAACCTGGAATCAACCTGATGCACTTTGTTGCTGTGGTGAGTGTATCAGTCTGATCTGGTCTCTGTCAGTCTGTGCTGGTTTCTGTCAGTCTGAGCTAGTCTATGTCAGTCTGTGCTGGTCTCTGTCAGTCTGATCTGGTCTCTGTCAGTCTGATCTGGTCTCTGTCAGTCTGTGCTGTCTCTGTCAGTCTGAGCTGGTCTCTGTCAGTCTGAGCTGGTCTCTGTCAGTCTGAACTAGTCTATGTCAGTCTGTGCTGGTCTATGTCAGTCTGTGCTGGTCTCTGTCAGTCTGAGCTAGTCTATGTCAGTCTGTGCTGGTCTATGTCAGTCTGTGCTGGTCTCTGTCAGTCTGATCTGGTCTCTGTCAGTCTGTGCTGTCTCTGTCAGTCTGATCTGGTCTCTGTCAGTCTGTGCTGTCTCTGTCAGTCTGAGCTAGTCTATGTCAGTCTGTGCTGGTCTATGTCAGTCTGTGCTGGTCTCTGTCAGTCTGAGCTAGTCTATGTCAGTCTGTGCTGGTCTATGTCAGTCTGTGCTGGTCTCTGTCAGTCTGAGCTAGTCTATGTCAGTCTGTGCTGGTCTATGTCAGTCTGTGCTGGTCTCTGTCAGTCTGATCTGGTCTCTGTCAGTCTGTGCTGTCTCTGTCAGTCTGATCTGGTCTCTGTCAGTCTGTGCTGTCTCTGTCAGTCTGAGCTAGTCTATGTCAGTCTGTGCTGGTCTATGTCAGTCTGTGCTGGTCTCTGTCAGTCTGATCTGGTCTCTGTCATTCTGTGCTGTCTCTGTCAGTGTGAGCTGGTCTCTGTCAGTCTGATCTGGTCTCTGTCAGTCTGAGCTGGTCTCTGTCAGTCTGATCTGGTCTCTGTCAGTCTGAGCTAGTCTATGTCAGTCTGTGCTGGTCTATGTCAGTCTGTGCTGGTCTCTGTCAGTCTGATCTGGTCTCTGTCAGTCTGTGCTGTCTCTGTCAGTCTGAGCTGGTCTCTATCAGTCTGAGCTGGTCTCTATCAGTCTGTGGTGGTCTCTGTCAGTCTGAGCTGGTCTCTATCAGTCTGAGCTGGTCTCTGTCAGTCTGAGCTGGTCTCTGTCAGTCTGAGCTGGTCTCTATCAGTCTGTGCTGGTCTCTGTCAGTCTGAGCTGGTCTCTATCAGTCTGAGCTGGTCTCTGTCAGTCTGAGCTGGTCTCTGTCAGTCTGAGCTGGTCTCTATCAGTCTGTGCTGGTCTCTGTCAGTCTGTGCTGGTCTCTGTCAGTTTGATCTGGTCTCTGTCAGTCTGAGCTGGTCTATGTCAGTCTGTGCTGGTCTCTGTCAGTCTGAGCTGGTCTCTATCAGTCTGTGCTGGTCTCTGTCAGTCTGAGCTGGTCTCAATCAGTCTGAGCTGGTCTGTGTCAGTCTGTGCTGGTCTTTGTCAGTTTGTGCTGGTCTCTATCAGTCTGATCTGGTCTCTGTCAGTTTGTGCTGGTCTCTGTCAGTCTGAGCTGGTCTATGTCAGTCTGTGCTGGTCTCTGTCAGTCTGAGCTGGTCTCAATCAGTCTGAACTGGTCTCTATCAGTCTGTGCTGGTCTTTGTCAGTTTGTGCTGGTCTCTATCAGTCTGAACTGGTCTCTGTCAGTTTGTGCTGGTCTCTATCAGTCTGAACTGGTCTGTGTCAGTCTGTGCTGGTCTCTATCAGTTTAAGCTGGTCTCTGTCAGTCTGAGCTGGTCTGAGCTGGAAACTTCAGCATGTTCAGCAAGCAGCGCAGTGAGAAAACAATCATCTGATCGAACACTCATTTCACTGATGAAACACTGATGTAACAATCATACTAAAATACTGCTGCGTCCCAATCATGTTTCTATTTACATCTAGTTTTTTTTTTTTTTTTGCAAAGGTTTCTGTGAAGGTTATGTTTAGGGGGTTCTGTTAGGAGAAAATATCATTCCCTGATATTAAAACAATGGACGTCTTCTGTACAAACCTGTGTGTGTGTGTGGGTGGGTGTGTGTGTGTGGGTGTAGAGTGTGTGTTGACAGCATCCATGATGAGTTTCACACTCTAACCAGAAGAGTTCATCAGTTACAGCAGAACATCCACACAGATGATGAGCTCCTGATGCAGCTGCAGTCCTTCCTACAGGTGACCTCTGACCTCATGACCTCTGACCTGTGGCCTGACTGATTTTAAATGCAACGTTTCATGTATGCCACAGTCATATCTGAATATGTCTCGATGTGTGTCAGAGTGCTGCTAGAGCTCTGGAGGATCTGAGGATCAGTATTGATGAGGTTCAGAGGGAAGGAGACGCTCAGATCGATTTCTTCTGTGAGGACAGAGATGTCTTCAAACTGGACGAGTGCTTCAAATTTTCCAGAATTTCTGCTCCAAATTCAAAAAAGCAGTTCAGATTAAAAATAATTTAATTAATTAATTAATTTTAAAAAAAATGTTTTTTTTTTTTTTTTTTTTTTTTTTACTTGCCAGACATGGTAACTATATATTTTGCATGTTTAAACACTCAGTTTAGACTAATTTACTAATGTATACTGTACTACTATACAGATTTTAAATATTAAAATATTGGATAAATAAGCATAATTAATTAACTTCTTTTCCTACTCATATATATTCTCATTTTCTATTCATATATTATTTATTTAATTAATATATATACAGGTGCATCTCAGTAAATTATAATGTCGTGGAAAAGTTCATTTATTTCAGTAATTCAACTCAAATTGTGAAACTCGTGTATTAAATAAATTCAGTGCACACAGACTGAAGTAGTTTAAGTCTTTGGTTCTTTTAATTGTGATGATTTTGGCTCACATTTAACAAAAACCCACCAATTCACTATCTCAACAGATTAGAATATGGTGACATGCCAATCAGCTAATCAACTCAAAACACCTGCAAAGGTTTCCTGAGCCTTCAAAATGGTCTCTCAGTTTGGTTCACTAGGCTACACAATCATGGGGAAGACTGCTGATCTGACAGTTGTCCAGAAGACAATCATTGACACCCTTCACAAGGATGTCAACATGTCAAAACTGTGTCCAAAGTGTCAATATTTTGTAGGGGCACCATTGTTGTCACAGATTACACGGAGACGGAGACCAGGAACGGGGAGACGTGGAATGAATCAAACAAAGTCTTTACTTGAAATCAAAACAGGCAAGATACATACAGACTGGGAACATCCACATTACAGACAGAGGTGACGATTAATACTCGACAGGAAACAAAGGGCAGAACACACTATAAATACACAATGTAACTAGATAATTAAACACACACAGCTGGACAATAATTAACTAATAAACACAGGAACAGGAAACTAACAAAATATGGGCATACAAGAGGAAGGGGAACACAAGACACACAAGATAATCCTGACAATTGCTATCTAGCACTGCTTTAATCCACCTGGGCTTGGAATTGACCAGAGCTGCAGGTTGTTGCTGGGATCCTCTTCCACTCCTCCATAATGACATCACGGAGCTGATGGATGTTAGACACATGACGCTTCTCCACCTTCAGCTTGAGGATGCCCCACATGTGGTTAATAGGGTTCAGGTCTGGAGACACACTTGGCCACTCCATCAACTTCACCTTCAGCTTCATCATCACATCTTGGCCGTGTGTTTGGGGTCATTATCATGTTGGAAAACCCAGTTTCTGAAGGGAGGGCATCATGTTCTGCTTCAGAATGTCACAGTACATGTTGGCATCCATGTTTCTCTCAATGAACCGCAGCTCCCCAGCACCAGCAGCACTCATGCAGCCCCAGACCATGATGCTACCACCACCATGCTCGACTGTAGGCAAGACACAATTTTCTTGGTACTCCTCACCAGGCCGTCACCACACATGCTGGACACCATCTGAGCCAAACAAGTTTATCCGAGTCTCATCAGACCACAGGACATGGTTCCAGTAATTCATGCTCTTGGACAGGTTTTCTTCAGCAAACTGTTTGCAGGCTTTTTTGTGAGCCAGCTTCAGAAGAGGCTTCCTTCTGGGATGATGGCCATGCAAACCGACTTGTTGCAGTGTGTGGCGTATGGTCTGAGCACTGACAAGCTGACCTTTCACTTCTGCAACCTCTAAAGCAATGCTGGCAGCACTCATGCGTCTGTTTTTTGAAGCCAGCTTCTGCACCTGACGCACAGCGTGAGAACCTAACTTCTTTGATCAACCCTTGTGAGGCCTGTTCCGAGTGGAACCCGTCTTGGAAAACCTCTATGTGACACTGGCCACTGTACTGTAACTCAGTTTCAGGGTGTTACTGATCTTCTTATAGCCTTGGCCATCTTTGTGGAGAGCAACAATTCTAATTCTCAAATCCTCAGAGAGTTCTTTGCTATGAGGTGATGTTGAACATCCAGTGGTCATTATGAGAGAATTGTACTCAAAGCACCAAATTTTAACTGCTCTAATACAAGATACACACATTTGTATAGTCCTGTCAAGCAGACAAAAACATGAACATGATGAATAGGACATGTGGCTTTGCATGGTTAAACGACGTATAGCTGTTTTCACTTAGGGTGCACTCACTTTTGTTGCCAGCTTTTTTGACAATAATGGCCGTATGTTGAGTTATTTTCAGAGGACAGTAAATCTTTACTGCTATACAAGTTGCACATTGACTACTCTAAAATATATCCAAGTTTCATTTCTATAGTTTTGTCCCTTGAGAAGATATACTAAAATGGTTGCTCAAATGTGAGGGGTGTACTCACTTTTGTGAGATACTGTATATATATATATATATATATATATATATATATATATATATATATATATATATATATATATATATATATATATATATATATCTATTCCATATACTTGTCACGATCGCTGGAGCCAGGAACGAGGAGACACGGAGAATTCACAAACTGGGAGTCTTTAATCCATATAGGGAACATAGAACATAAGAAGACATTCATCTAGGGAACATAGAGCCTAAGACGACATTTAAAGACCGACAAACACTAACTGAAAGGACTGGGGCTTTTAAAGACAGGACAATCAAAGAACTAAGGAGACACACCTGGAGCAAATTAAACACAATCAGACTGGGGAGAAACTGGGTCACAGGGAACACATGGGGAGCAAAAACCACAACAACAGTCCAGGGGCGTGACATTACTCCCCCCTCCCGGAAGGTGCGTCCTCGCACCGTGGAACAACAGAGGGGGGGGAACGGGTGGGAACAATGGCGGCGGCTCAGGAGGAGGACGGACAACCGGGAGGGGGCCGGCAGACAGAGACCAGGGAGGTGACGAAGGAGGGAGGAGCCAGGGAGGAGACAGGAGGGACTCGGAGCAGGAGGAGCCTGGCAGGACCCAGGCCACAGCCATGATGATGGCCCATGGTGGAGCCGACGGAGGGAGGAGCCATGGAGGAGGAATGGCCGCCGACTCCAGGGGGCCGACCAACGGAGGCGGAGCAGGTGGAGGAGGAGCCCGAGGTGGAGACGGAGAGCCGACGAGCCAGGGTGACGCCGAGGATCCGGGGGGCCAGGGTGGAGCCGAGAGCTCTGGCGACCGAGGCAGAGGCGGAGCTCCGGAGATCCGCGGCGGAGCCAGAGCGACTGAGGACCAAGGTGGAGCTGGAGGGAGGAAGGAGCCCAACGGAGCCGGTGGGACGGAGTGACGAGGCGCAGCCAGAGGAGAGGAGTCCCGAGGCGATGGCGGGTCGACGCCCGACCAAGGCGGAGCCGGAGGGACGAGGGAGCCTGGTGGAGCTGGTGGATCGATGGATGACGGTGGAGGCGAGGGAGCTAGGAGCCGAGGTGGAGCCGCTGGGTCTACGGGCCGAGGTGGAGTCTGGGCCTCGGAGGCTGGAGGTGGAGGTGAGGGATTCTCCAGCCACGGCGATGGAGGATGGCAGACCCGCGGAGCTCGCACCGCATTGATGGAGGGCTGAGGGCGAGCAGAGGGGCTGCCAGACGACAGCGGTGGAGGAGGCAGGAGCGGGTGGGAGGGTGGGCATTTGAGATCCTCCGGGCTTCCAGGGGTTAACTCAGGAATGGGAGCCGACACTGTGGGGCGCTCTGGAGGCGCGGGTTCTGGAGGATGCTTTCGGGAAGCGGGCACAGGGGGGCGCTCGGGAGGAGCGGAGCTGGCTGGAACCAGCGGAGACGGAGAGAGGATAGGGGAAGCGTCGACCTCCAGATCATGTTCCCAGTCCAATAGATCCCCTTCAAAGTTTAGCAGCCCCAGATGTATCATCAGCTCACCCTCAGCCGCGGTGCAGGGGGCGGAGCTCCACTCCGCGCTCACACCGTCCACGGCTGGCTCCCACGTGATCAGCTCTCGCACCTGGTCTGACATGTTGGGCTCAACTTCCGGGACGATCTTCCGCTCAGTCGCTCGGCTTGGCGCTGGCTCGTGGATCGTAGCGGGGAATGGCTCTCCGTCATCGGTGGGCTCGGGCTGGTGCTCCGCACTGCGGGGAGTTGGTGGGCTGGGCTCTGGGTCAGGAGTGGCACTGGCGAGATCCCCCTCGGCACAGACGGTGAACGGGGATCCGTGCCTCGCCAGTGTCCACTCCACGAAGGCGGCAAAATCCTCTCGAGGACCATCCTCGGACGACAGCGCTCTGCACGCGGTGTTCAAGCTAGCGTTATAGAATGTGCAGAGCGCGCCGTCCGGGTAGCTGGTGGCGTTAGCTAACATAAGGAAAAGACGTGTATGGTCCTCGAGAGATCGGTCCTCCTGCTCCAGCAGGAGGAGGAGGAATTCGGGCCGGACGTAGGGATCCATGGGGCAAACACAACGGAAACAAAAACACTGAATGAAAACGGAAAACAAAACGGAGGTTAGACACACGGAGGTAACTGTTTAGGTCGGTCTTTCTGTCACGATCGCTGGAGCCAGGAACGAGGAGACACGGAGAATTCACAAACTGGGAGTCTTTAATCCATATAGGGAACATAGAACATAAGAAGACATTCATCTAGGGAACATAGAGCCTAAGACGACATTTAAAGACCGACAAACACTAACTGAAAGGACTGGGGCTTTTAAAGACAGGACAATCAAAGAACTAAGGAGACACACCTGGAGCAAATTAAACACAATCAGACTGGGGAGAAACTGGGTCACAGGGAACACATGGGGAGCAAAAACCACAACAACAGTCCAGGGGCGTGACAATACTAAGTGCTAAGCAGATTTTTAAAGAAAGTTCAGAGTTTCACATTTGAAATTATGACTTTGTGGTGACGTTCATATGCGTTCAGCACACAAAAGTGTAGAATTTAGTAGAGACGCTATGACATGTCCCTCCCAAAATCCAGCGACTACCATACTGTCCCTAGCAATTTTGATCAAACAATTAAATATATGTTTATGCAACCACTGTTGTTGTAATTCCGGCTGCATCTGAAATAGGTCACACCTTCGATATTACCTGAGAAGTTAAAGTAAATATGCTAGAAAGCTACACGCTTTCAAGGACACACATTCAATACATGTGTGGCATAAAAACATATAAGGAACTGAAGTGTTTAAAATATACGAGCACAGTTCTGCTGAATGATAATGTTTACCCTCTTTAACTTTATGTTGTTAAACTGAATGTACAAGGCATACGGTCACACTTTATTTAAGGTCCAATTCTCTCTATTAACAAACCATTAACTACAACTTTTGCCTCAATAAACTCCTAATTTGCTGCTTATTAATAGTTAGTAAGGTAGTTAAGTTTCAGTATTGGGCAGGATTAGGGATGTATGGCCATGCAGAATATGTGCTTTATAAGTATTAATTAACAGCCAATATGTTCATAATAGGCATGTAAATAAGCAACTAAGCCACTGAGCTGCAGTGGTCAAACTATTTAAAACTAGTGCTGTCAAACGATTAATTGCGATTAATCGCATCCGAAATAATATTTTTTTGTTTACATAATATATGTGTGTGTTCTGTGTATATTTATTGTGTATATATAAATACACACACATGCATGTATATTTATTCAGAAAAATATGTTATTTTTATATATTAAATATTTTTATTTATAATATAAATTATATGAATATAAATATAGACATGTACATATTTACAAAATATATACTGCATGTGTGTGTATTAATATATACATAATAAATATACACAGAACACTCACACATACATTTGTAAGACTGGTGTTCCTGTTTTGTTGTGTTTTTCTCCCCATGTGCTCGTCGTGACCCAGTTTCTCTCTCTCGTTTGGTTAGTCATTTGGTTCAGGTGTGTCCTGTTAATTACCCTAGTTTAGTTCTGTATTTAAAGTGTTGTCTGTTCCTTCTGTCACGCCCCTGGACTGTTTTGTTGTAGTTTTTGCTCCCCATGTGTTCCTTGTGACCCAGTTTCTCCCCTGTCTGATTGTATAAATTTGCTCCAGGTGTGTCTCCTTAGTTCTTTGATTGTCCCGTCTTTAAAAGCCCCAGTCCTTTCAGTTAGTGTTGGTCGGTCTTTGAATGTCTTCTTATGTTCTATGTTCCCTATATGGATTAAAGACTCCCAGTTTGTGAATTCTCCGTGTCTCCTCGTTCCTGGCTCCAGCATTCGTGACAGAAAGACCGACCAAAACAGTTACCTCCGTGTGTCTAACCTCCGTTTTGTTTTCCGTTTTCAATCAGTGTTTTTGTTTCCGTTGTGTTGCCCCATGGATCCCCTCGTCCGGCCCGAATTCCTCCTCCTCCTGCTGGAGCAGGAGGACCGATCTCTCGAGGACCATACAAGACTGTTCCTGATGTTAGCTAACGCCACCAGCTACCCGGACGGCGCGCTCTGCACATTTTATAATGCTAGCTTGAACACCGCGTGCAGAGCGCTGTCGTCCGAGGATGGTCCTCGAGAGGATTTTGCCGCCTTCGTGGAGTGGACACTGGCGAGGCACGGATCCCCGTTCACCGTCTGTGCCGAGGGGGATCTCGCCAGTGCCACTCCTGACCCAGAGCCCAGCCCACCAACTCCCCGCAGTGCGGAGCACCAGCACGAGCCCACCGATGACGGAGAGCCATTTCCCGCTACGATCCACGAGCCAGCGCCAAGCCGAGCGACTGAGCGGAAGATCGTCCTGGAAGTTGAGCCCAACACGTCAGATCAGGTGCGAGAGCTGATCATGTGGGAGCCAGCCGTGGACGGTGTGAGCGCGGAGTGGAGCTCCGCCCCCTGCACCGCGGCTGAGGGTGAGCTGATGATACATCTGGGGCTGCTAAACTTTGAAGGGGATCTGTTGGACTGGGAACATGATCTGGAGGTCGACGCTTCCCCTATCCTCTCTCCGTCTCCGCTGGTTCCAGCCAGCTCCGCTCCTCCCAAGCGCCCCCCTGTGCCCGCTTCCCGAAAGCGTCCTCCAGAACCCGCGCCTCCAGAGCGCCCCACAGTGTCGGCTCCCATTCCTGAGTTAACCCCTGGAAGCCCGGAGGATCTCAAATGCCCACCCTCCCACCCGCTCCTGCCTCCTCCACCGCTGTCGTCTGGCAGCCCCTCTGCTCGCCCTCAGCCCTCCATCAATGCGGTGCGAGCTCCGCGGGTCTGCCATCCTCCATCGCCGTGGCTGGAGAATCCCTCACCTCCACCTCCAGCCTCCGAGGCCCAGACTCCACCTCGGCCCGTAGACCCAGCGGCTCCACCTCGGCTCCTAGCTCCCTCGCCTCCACCGTCATCCATCGATCCACCAGCTCCACCAGGCTCCCTCGTCCCTCCGGCTCCGCCTTGGTCGGGCGTCGACCCGCCATCGCCTCGGGACTCCTCTCCTCTGGCTGCGCCTCGTCACTCCATCCCACCGGCTCCGTTGGGCTCCTTCCTCCCTCCAGCTCCACCTTGGTCCTCAGTCGCTCTGGCTCCGCCGCGGATCTCCGGAGCTCCTCCTCTGCCTCGGTCGCCAGAGCTCTCGGCTCCACCCTGGCCCCCCGGATCCTCAGCGTCACCCTGGCTCGTCGGCTCTCCGTCTCCACCTCGGGCTCCTCCTCCACCTGCTCCGCCTCCGTTGGTCGGCCCCCTGGAGTCGGTGGCCATTCCTCCTCCATGGCTCCTCCCTCCGTCGGCTCCACCATGGGCCATCATCATGGCTGTGGCCTGGGTCCTGCCAGGCTCCTCCTGCTCCGAGTCCCTCCTGTCTCCTCCCTGGCTCCTCCCTCCTTCGTCACCTCCCTGGTCTCTGTCTGCCGGCCCCCTCCCGGTTGTCCGTCCTCCTCCTGAGCCGCCGCCATTGTTTCCACCCGTTCCCCCCCCTCTGTTGTTCCACGGTGCGAGGACGCACCTTCCGGGAGGGGGGAGTAATGTCACGCCCCTGGACTGTTTTGTTGTAGTTTTTGCTCCCCATGTGTTCCTTGTGACCCAGTTTCTCCCCTGTCTGATTGTATTAATTTGCTCCAGGTGTGTCTCCTTAGTTCTTTGATTGTCCCGTCTTTAAAAGCCCCAGTCCTTTCAGTTAGTGTTGGTCGGTCTTTGAATGTCTTCTTATGTTCTATGTTCCCTATATGGATTAAAGACTCCCAGTTTGTGAATTCTCCGTGTCTCCTCGTTCCTGGCTCCAGCATTCGTGACACCTTCTTTCCTTTGTCCGGTGTCGTCAATGCTATGTGCTACGTGTGTGTTCCTGCCTGCCCTGTGTTACCCATTGTTTGGATTAATAAAGACTGTTTTTCGTGACTCTCCTTCATCTTTGCGTTTCTCAACTCCACACAGTAGTCACCGTGACAATATTATGCAAACAAAAATTTTTATTTTGGATGTGATTAATCGCGATTACTCGTTTGACAGCACTATTTAAAACATTGTGAATTAAGATACAACCTTCATAATGCACAATAGGGCTTTTCACACTTGAAATTGTTAACCCTGGGTTATCCTAAATCCCGGATAAACAGAATCCTGGGTTATCTGTAATCATGTTTCACACTGCTCATACTATGCCTGGGGTTAACTGTTAATCCTGGGTATTCAGTGACAGACGTTTCACACTGTACATTCCTAAACCCCGGGTTAACCTTCTTATTTGCATATTTGCGGGGTCACTGTCACTGACTGGACAAACAGCAGGCTGTTTACACGGCTTTTCCCATGTCTTGCCCGTTATTAAAAAAATAATAAATGTCTCCGCGTAGGTCTTTAGCTGTTTTAAGCCTCATGAGATGCACTAAAGCAAAGAAACAAAGGCAAAAGTACAAAAGAATAAGAATAATACCGTCTCCTCATCACTCCAGTTCAAGCACTTTCCGTCTTTTCTCTCACCGGCTGCTGTTTACATGACATGCGTTTTCTGTTACTGACGTGACATGAGCCTCGCTGCTCAATTTCTGATTGGCTGTCTGTTGCCAAGCATCCAGCAGCAACAAGCAAACACCGATCTGTTTCACACTGAAAAAAACATAGCACCACAATGTAGGGTTAACACCACTAATGCAGTGCTAACCCTGCTCCGGAGCAGGGTTTCATAACCCCGTGGAAAAAGTGGTGCTAACACCGCTTTCACATTACAGGAGTGAAACGTTTCTTTACCCGGGGTTAAAAGTGATGTTTATAACGATGATAACCCGGTGTTAAGCGCAGTGTGAAAAGCCCTAATGTTTCGATCTAACATGTATTTTGAGCTGCAGCTCGTCATATTAATGGAGTGTTTCACTAGTTAGCAGTAAACCGGTTACCTCACCTGAATATGTTCACAGATTTGTGCTGGATGTTTCGACATGGAGTTATCTTCGAAATGAAAATATGGATATTATATTTGTAAACATCATATTTTTTATCATTTATTTTATTACAGTTAATCTGATAAAACTGGTGAGCTAAGCCAGTAGTAGTACTGACAATGTTGTGTAAACATGCTGAAGATGCAAAAAGTGGAGGAACAGACAAACCGATTCAACTGAGTGAGTCATTTACGCTGGAACCGCTCCAATTGATTCAAACTCAATTCACTAGCAAAAAACATCCAAAAAAGCCATTCATTTTAAATTTTGACATCACTTGTAATGATTTTAAAAAGCACGTAGTTATGAGTGAAACAGAGCTTTTCAAAACTCTGAATCAATTAAACCATTGTGTCGCAAAATGATTCACTTTGAAGCTCTTCAATCGGATTGCATATCGTTGTTCAGATCGGGACTTCAAAACGCATATTGCAAATCATTTGAACTAGATGGGGCTTCAGCGCATCTATCACTAATCATTTGATTCAGATTGGGACTTTGGAGCAGGTTCGTGAATCATTTTGTGAAATGAAAGATTTGTGATAAGTGCTCCAGAAATCCCAACCTGAAATGATGGAAAGCGAAGATCGGGACTTTGGAGCCAGTTCATGAATCATTTGATTTAGATCAGAACTTGGGAGCGGGTTCGCAAATCTTTTGTTTCACATTGGAACTTCAGAGCGCGTATCGCGAATCATTTGAATTAGATCAAAATTTGGAGCGGATTTGTGAATCATTATTCAGATCGGGACTTCGGTGCGTGTATCGTGAATCATTTGATTCAGTGGGACTTCGGAGCATGTAATGCAAATCTTTTTTTCTGAATTCTTTCTTTTTTATTAAACTGTTACGAATCCTGTGTCTGCCCTTCTGCTCACTCTCCACCAGAGGTCACCCGCTCACCACATGGACTCTTGCACTACACTAACTGTTGCACTTCACCCCGGACTACAGTTCCCATCATTCATTGCACTGATGACACACACACAGCTGAATGCACTGATTACACAACTGATTCCCATCACACGCCTTACATAAGCCATGGACTTCCTCAGTCAGATCGCAGAGTATTGTTCAGCGTTTATCACAGTCATAGCTGATAGCTACTTTACGGAGCCTCTCCTAGTTTCTTAGTCTTGCCTAGCCTGTTTACCTGTGTTTTGAGTCTTGCTTTTGTATTTTTGGATTGCCCTGTCATCTTGCTGTTTGGACAACAAGCTTGGCCCCCCCTTTGGCCCCCCTAAATTTGGAATCATATTACAGCAAACAATTTTGGGTGAAATGTGCAGTTTGTCCTGTAAACTATATGTATATAAAAACATCACCAGCTGCTAAATTCAAATCTGCATTCGCTGGCTGGCACAGAGCCAGAGGTACGCACGTTTTTAAAGCACTGCGCATTATAACCAATCACATACGATTCTGTTGAGCTTATGAATGCAAGGACCAATCAGAGGCGTTCAGATGAGTCATGGCTGAAACACTCTATTTCATCACCGCACGCGCTGGCTGATTGAACTCTGACTAATTCTCTCATCAGAAACAAAGTGAAGAAGTACGAATGTAAGTAAGATATTAATTTCACAGTGTAAACAGCTTTAGAGATTATGACAGTTTTTGAGAGTGCTTGAACTCGGTGGACTGAAGTGAAAATGTTCTTTGATATTGTAAACGTTCTTCTTGTACACTGAAAATGTTATAGCCTAATTAGTAACTTAAAATGTTTTTATTAAATTCACATTAAATACAAAGTCAGTCATATTAAAAGTATTTTATGGCATGACACCCATATCTGGTAAAAAGACGGGCTTTTATGCTTAGTTAATAGATTACAGTATTAGGCTTATTTGCCCATCACCCATTTTAGACCAAATAACATAATCTATAAAGGTGCAAAATGGATTTACTTACACATATTTGAGAATCGAGATATTTCATGACACATTTTAGGGATATATTGTATAAAAAAATTAAATAAACAAAACCCGTGCTGAAAAAAAATAATAATAGACACTATTACAAAATTAGTAATGGTTTTACTGGTTATAATGGGACTTGTATTGGTTTTACTGGAAACTGTAATGGACCCTGTTGGTCTCTACTGGTAATTGGTTGCCTTCTATTGGTGGCTTGTTAAAACCAATAAATCCTAATGGAAATGTCCTAAAACACACTACAGAAAACCATTTTTTAATGGTTAAATGTTGATGGTTTGTGATGTTTGTAATGTTTGTAATGGTATTTGTAGTGTAAACCATTAAAATTTTCTGTGATGGTTTTATTGTTGTTGTTTTTTTTTTTTTTCAGTAGGGACATAAGCCTGTATCAGTTATACAGTGGTATTGTGGTTGCTGTGTGTCACGTGAGTGGCCCCTGTCTGGCCCCCCAAGTTATTGTGGTCTAGAACCGCCCCTGAGGAAAGGACAAACTGATTCAATTGTGTGAGTCATTTATGTTGGAACCGCTCCGATTGATTCAAACTCGATTCACTAGCAAAAAAAAAAACGGCCCAAAGGGGCAATTCATTTTCGAATTTCGACATTGCTTGTAATGATTTTAAAAGCATGTAGTGATGGGAGAAACGAAGCTTTTCGAAACTCCAAATCTGTTAAACCATTGCGTCGCAAAATGATTCACTGATTTGAGCCCTCCAATCAGATCGTGTATTGTGAATTATGATTCAGATCGGGACTTCAGAGAGCATATCGCCAATCACTTGATTTTACATATCAGAACTTTGAAGTGGGTTTGCAAATCTTTTGATGCATATCTGAACCTCGGAGCGGATTCACAAATCATTTAGCGAATTGAAAGATTTGTGATATGCAAATCATTATTCAGATCAGGACTTCTGAACGCAGATCACGAATCATTTGATCCAGATCGGGACTTCAGAGCGCGTATTGCGAATAATTTTTTTCTGATTTCTTTTTTTAAATTGTGTTGTATTCATTACCTTAGAAAACTATGCTGAAAACTAGCTACTTTGTGACAGTCTTTTGGAAAGTCATAGAAATGCAGTGGAGTTTTATCTTTTGCTATTATGAACCGCATTAATTTTTTTGTTCTCAGTATATATTGACAGCCTACATTTTGTTTTGTTAGGGTTAGGTTTTTTTTTTTTTAATATTATTCTAAAACTGATATTTTACGGGGAAGTCGTGGCCTAATGGTTAGGGAGTCAGGTTTGTAACCTGAAGGTTGCCGGTTCGATTCTCGCACCGGCAGGAATTGAAGGTGGGGATTGTGAACAAACAGCACTCTCTCTGCCTTCGATACCATGACTGAGGTGCCCTTGAGCAAGGCACCGAACCCCCAATTGCTCCCCGGGCGCTGGAGCAATGGCTGCCCACTGCTCCGGGTGTGTGTTCACGGTGTGTGTGTGTGTGCGTGCGTTTGTTCACTATTCACTGCTGTGTGTGTGCACTTGGATGGGTTAAATGCAGAGCGCTAATTTCGAGTATGGGTCACCATACTTGACAATATGTCAAGACTTTCACTTCACTTTTATGAAGGAAAATGTGAGTGATGTTTGTCTGTGCAAAGCTGAGGTGTTCTTGTTGCCAGGGCATTGATGTATGTTTGCTAAGATGTTACAAGTGGAATTTTTCAGTTGTTGCTGTGTGATTTCTTCTGATTCTGAGTGGTTGCTAGGGGGAGAACTCTCTGTGTGTGTGTGTGTGTGTGTGTGTGTGTGTGAGTGTGTCAAAGGAGGATGAGCAGCTGAATAAACTACAGTCAGTCAACGAGCAGAGGAATGCTGGAGAAAGAACACACACACACACACACGTTTGTTTTTGTCTCTATGGGGTCTTTCCATTGACTTCCATTGTTTTTCTGCTAAACTAATGATGCTTTCTATCTCCTAACCCTCACATAAACCTTTCTGCATTTTCCCATATGAATTAACACATTGTTTATCATGTGCATTCATCTGTTTTCAGTTTTTTTTTTTTTGTTCTCTCACACTTTTCCTCCAGAACTCGGTGTCATCACTGGCCTCTGGATTTTCAAACTCATCTGTATATTCTTTTCCAGAGCCGCTTTTGGACGTGAAGGCCCTCATGATGGCTGAGTCTGGACCTGCAAACACACACGTTCATGAATGTTCATCATTCATTCATTCATTCTTCTGCAGGAAATGATGTCACAGCAGAGACGACCTCCTCATATTGAGATGACGGTCTGAAAATGCCTTCAATCTGGTTTCCAGACCAATGAAACACTGATGCATGACTGGACAACAGGGCTGACGTTCCTCCAGCCAATCACAGGAGTGAGCCAATCAAGACCTCAGTCTGAGGTGTTCAGAGCTTCTGTTGGGCGAATGCTTTTGCACAATGCAAATTCACTGAGTTCAGCAAACCTAAACTTTGATTCACAGCTGAAGATGAAACTTCTGTGTGACCGCTAGTTAGTAGTTCATTTTCACCACTGTTAAAGCAGATTCACCTTTATCTGTTTTAGTGATGACAAGAATTCAAGAGTATTGAAACTCTAAAGATTTGACACCTACATAAGTGCTTATTTACCAAACAATAACTCCAGAAAGAGAGTTTGAAAAGCTTTTTTAATACAGAGAAAATAATTAAAAGATAATTTGGACATTTAGCTCCGTCACTCAATGACTGCTTAACATATTAAATATGATTTAGATTTTGAGAGAAACTGGCAAAAAAAATATATATATAATAAATAAAAGTCCCTGTTATTTTTTCACAGTTTGGAATATTAAAGAACATTTATAGCTTTTGATTCTGTGGTTCTATTCATACATTTCTACCCAGAAACCAAAACACTGAAAACATATAATGAAACATCAACAACTTTATTAACATCGAAAGTAACTCTAAAACAACAAAAAGCCAGAAATAATATAAGAAGACAAAATGGTTCTGAACCTGTAACGGATCAGTGTTTCTCACTCGAGGTTCTGGTTTATTAACCAGATGCATCTGTGATATAAAACAAACTAAACCAATCTAGATCAGACTGTTAGTCTCCGTCTGTCCACCGATTCAAATTATTGCTACAGTATTAATAATTCACAAGATACTTGGATTTATTTTGGAAATAAATATATATAAATATATATATATATATATATATATATATATTTTTTTTTTTCCACTTACCTCCTGCGTGAGAAATGAGATCCTGCTGTGTGTGTGTGAATCTATACTTTGAGCTTCTGTTTGAACTGAAGAATATTTACTTTGTGTTCAGTAAACATGAGCTGCAAACACAGTACAGACGTGTGTGTATGTGTGTTTAGTTGGGGCATTTTTCATTTGTTCAGCATTAAACTCATGATTCCAACCATTTTATGTTTCTCTTTATTGTATGCCAGAACATAATGAGATACAATCACTGTCTCACCAATGGATGCTCTGCAGTGAATGGGTGCCGTCAGAATGAGAGTCCAAACAGCTGATAAAAACATCACAATAATCCACAATAATCCACACCACTCCAGTCCATCAGTTAACATCTGGAGAAGACAAAAGCTTCAAACAAATCCAGCATTAAGATGTTTTTAACTCATATTACAAGTCCATAATCCATAATAACGCTTCCTCCAGTGAAAAAGGGCATCTCCTGTTGTCTCTCACATCAAAATCCACACACATATTTGTTTAGAGCTGTTTTGTCTTGTAAACGCTGCTTGATCTGTGCAGATTTCTCTCCTGATTCAGACTAGAACACTTTTTCACTGGAGGAAGTGTTATTATGGATTATGGAGTCATATTTTCGTTAAAAATGTCTTAATGCTTGATTTGTTTCATCTTTTGTCTTCTCCAGATGTTAACTGATGGACTGGAGTGGTGTGGATTACTTGTGGATTATTGTGATGTTTTTATCAGCTGTTTGAACTCTCACTCTGACGGCACCCATTCACATCCATTGCTGAGACACTGATGCAATGCTACATTTAAACAAATCTGATAAAGAAACAAATTCTTGGATGACCTGGCTGGGAATGAAAATATTTTCAGCATATTTTAAAATAAAATATACATTAAAAATAAAAACATTATAAGTAAGCATTAGAAATGATCTAGAAGGAAGAGGTTGGTTGTAAAAGGTTTCACAGTGTCAGCACCAGCGTGTATTTATGGCATTGCCACCAGTGCTCAGTGATTATTAGTTACAACACATGTCAGGTTAAACTAACCCAGCTGCTTGAGTTTCTCATTATATCATTCCTGTAGTTCCATTTAAAATATTTCATAGTTTTCATGAATTTAATAATTTTAAAACTATAAAAAAAGAAATAAATGAATAAATTTAAAAAAAAATCGCTGTTCCAAATCAAATGCATTTGCATGTTTTTATTTTTAAAATGTAAAATAAATAAAATATAATAACAAATCATATAGAAAGACATTATATTTATTAATGTTTTGACAATGTAAAAATACTATATTGATATATAGGATTTACATATATATGTATTTTTAGAAACGTTATACACACACACCCGTTAAGTTATTCCTAAAACGTGGCACTCCTCCCTCAATCACTCTTTCTGTAGCCCAAAGGGTTGATTTTTAGAGGAATTGGGTTCTATTTGTCTGACTCTGATTGGGCGAACGCCGTCGCGTTCTCTCTCCCTATTGGCTGCTTCCCTGTCCGTCATCTTCTGCTCCGCGGTCATTGGCTGTTCGAGCGGAAGCGAGGCGGTTTCTTCAAGTTGACGATAAAATTCCTGCCCCGCGTCCGCGAACTTCGGGAGAGTTCTTCCCCTGGAGCGAACCGAACCGGAACCGAGCGCGATGACTGCGGTGCGCCTGATTCTGACCCTGATTCTGGGCGCCGTTCAGCTCTGCCGAACCGAACCGCGGCCCGGGAAACCCAGTAAGAACCGTTAAATCGTTTTCTGTCACGTCTTGCTGTAAATGTCCAGTCAGATCTGAATCTAATGTAACCGCGCACGAGCGGATCCGGATCACGACCTCAGCGAAAACAAAAAAAAAAACAGATCGGAACCTAACACAAGGTCATCATGGACACAGCTGTTTGGTCCAAAAACCATAGTTCTGTTGTAAAATTGTGGTAAACCGTTATTAGCTCCTATGTCATCAAAGAAATTAATCAAAAAAACGGCAGGAATGTTCTGACACAGTTTGAATAATATACATATTTACTTCGGTTCACTAACGTTACTGCAGTGCGTGAGGTGTTTTGATCCAGAAACTCTGTTTACCATGGTAAATTTGTAAAGAGGAACTAAAAACATCCTTGAAAACCGAATCGAATCTGTATGAAGTGTATTGAAAATGCTGAATAAAGAGAGAAGAAGGTTCTACAGAAGAACTGTGTTTGGGTTTCTGCATCATTATCAGCAGTTAAACATCTACAGTTCCACCAGCGAGCTATATTCTGCAGATTAGCACGGTTTTTGATGTTTAAGTGTGTTTTTGAGTTAGTTATCTTTGTCGGACTCTGGATCGCAATCGGATTGTGAACATTTCTATACAAATACATGATGTTAGTAGATTTAATTAATAAAAAAATGTAATTATTAAACATTGGTGACTTATGGTTGGCAATTTTGAGATGTTCAGCACTGACTGTGAATCATGTCCAGTTAACTGATTAACACTTTGTGTCAGTTCCAAAATCAAACAATCATTTCAACATAATAAATGTATTTATTTTCAGGTCTTCTCTGCAGAGTTGTGAACACGTATATGTAAAATAAGTGTTAATTTTTATTCCCATTTCCCATCATTATTGGAATAAAAACTGGGTTTAACTTCTGTGTTTGGGGTCAAACTGTGGAATGTTGGTTTCCATGCAATTTGGCAAAAAGAAAAAGACTAAAGATTCATGTAAAAACAGAAAACCTCTGTTGTCATAGACTAAAAATATTAAAATAAAAATATTTGAAATTAAATAATTCCCATCTATTTTATTGTTATTTCTATTGTGTTGGAAGTCAATTTGACCCCCCCCCCCCCTTTTTTTGTTAAAAATTAACACAGACACAAAATGATAAAAAAAAAGACTATTTGTAATGACAATTTTTTTTCACACTAAGGAGCGTGTAACTACAAGTAAAAATGGTATCTCACATTATTTGTAGTTAAAGTAGTATTCATATGGAAGCATATGTGTAGCAAAATTTGCAATGTAATATGTAAAATGGCAATGTATTTCTGTATTTAAATTTACATTTCCCCATACCATATGTGCAACATTTAGTGCAAAATGAAAATTCAATTATATAATTTAAATTTGCCATTTTCTACACTAGTTTTAATATACAAATTAAAATCATATTTTAAAGCTTTATAAGTTGCAAAATTAAAATGAAAATGTATTACCCAAATTGATTAGATATGTTTAACATGTCCAAGCAAAAACTGTAGAAAAATTATCATTTAAATGCTGTTTTTCCTAAATGCATTTAGACTTATGGATAGGACACTTGGGGTTGCATTTTCATCGTGATAATTGTAGCAAAATGCAATGAGAATTTCAAAATGCATTCTGAGCCAAAGGTGCAGCAAAATAGTGATTTAAATGTCTTGTATTGTTCTTAAATGCATTGACACTTACATATATGACGTTTCAATTGCGTTTTAATTAAATACCCCGTGATGAATATAGTTTAAGTCATTGTGAATTTGAAAATGCATTCCGAGCCGAGCACGCTCTGGAGTCATATATGGCTCTCTCAGTGAGTGGGTCGACGGAAGGAAAAAAATAAACCAAACAATATTTTAAACTTTTTTCATCAACAATCAAAGCTAGTGTGTCAGTTTAATTAAAAATCCATATATTATATATTTTAGAATATTACATAATTCATCAATGCCTGCTTGTCATGTATAATACACCAACCAATCATGATCTGGCACAAGTTCAAATTTCATTGGATAATAATGTGAAGTGGAGCTGTCATTTCCTGCTCTTATTCATAAATCGGTAGAAAATGACATGGGACAGACAAGCTTATTTGTGGAGCGATCTGGATCTGCGGTTTATCTCATTTTATAAATCAAATTACGTCGCTAAGAAAATAGATGCTGAATGACTACAAAAGCACTGCACAAAACAAAAGTCGCAATAATGGTAATCAGTAGGCTATTCAATTCACTTATATTTATGTATGATATCCTACACCGTTTACTATTTCATGAAACTCTCATAGTTAATGAAGCCCAAGTGCCACCTACAGGCCTATTATGTGAAGTGTAGGCTGGCGAAATGGTGATGTGGGAGGACTTTATTATATTACTATTTTTGATAATTATGCAGCATTATGAAAGTGTCTTATGCTCATCAAGCCTGCATTTATTTGATTAAAAATACAGAAAAACTGTAATATTGTGAAATATTACAATTTAAAAGAATGTTTTTCTATTTTAATATACTTTAAAATATCATTTATTTCTGTGATTCAAAGCTGAATTTTCAGCATCATTACTCCAGTCTTCAGTGCATGATCCTTCAGAAATCATTCTAATATGCTGATTTATTATCAGTGTTGGAAACAGTTGTGCTGCTTAATAGTTTGCTTTTTATTTTAATTTTATTTATTTATTTTGGAACCTGTGATACTTTTTTTGGGGTTCATTAATAAATAAAAAGTTAAAAAGAACAGCATTTATTCAAAATAGAGATGTTTTCTAACAATATCGATCTTTACTATCACTGTTTCTATCAATTTAACAAATCCTTGCTGAATAAAAACTAATTTCTTTAAAAAAATAAATAAATAAATACTGACCGCAAGCTTTTTAACGATAGTGTATATTGTTACAAGTTATATATTAAATAAATGCTGTTCTTATTTAACTTTTTATTCTTCAAAGAATCCTGAAAAAAGTATGACAGGTTTCCAACATTGCTAATAAATCAGCATTGCATAAAATGTATTTTAAAGTAGGCCTATTTTAATATTTTGATCAAATAAATGCAGGCTTGATGACCATAAGTGACTTAAAAAATATAAACTATTAAAAATATATAAAATATTAATGTATCCAAACTTTTGACCTATGTATATAATATATTTGATGTAATATGTATGTGTGTGTGTGTATATATATACACACACACATAGGTCAAAAGTTTGGATACATTAATATTTTATATTTACATAGGTCAAAAGTTTTATTTATTTTTTTCTTCTCACATTGTCCCTTTTTTTTTTTTTTATTTTATTTTTTTTTACATTTGAGCCCCTGAAGAACTCTCTGCGCGTCCCTGTTCAGGTGCCACAGAACATGCGCTATTTTACGGATTAAAAATAAAAAAGAGTAATAAAATCTAAGGTAAGGTAGTAAATACAGGTGCATCTCAATAAATTAGAATGTCGTGGAAAAGTTAATTTATTTCAGTAATTCAACTCAAATTGTGAAACTCGTGTATTAAATAAATTCAATGCACACAGACTGAAGTAGTCTTTTTGGTTCTTTTTAATTGTGATTATTTTGGCTCACATTTAACACAAAACCCACCAATTCACTAACTCAACAAATTAGAATATGGTGACATGCCAATCAGCTAATCAACTCAAAACACCTGCAAAGGTTTCCTGAGCATCTTACCTGGGCTAAGGAGAAGAATAACTGGACTGTTGCCCAGTGGTCCAAAGTCCTCTTTTCATATGAGAGCAAGTTTTGTATTTCATTTGGAAACCAAGGTCCTCATAGCCCAAGTTGCTTGAAGTCCAGTGTTAAGTTTCCACAGTCTGTGATGATTTGGGGTGCAATGTCATCTGCTAGTGTTGGTCCATTGTGTTTTTTTGAAAACCAAAGTCACTGCACCCATTTACCAAGAAATTTTGGAGCACTTCATGCTTCCTTCTGCTGACCAGCTTTTTAAAGATGCTGATTTCATTTTCCAGCAGGATTTGGCACCTGCCCACACTGCCAAAAGCACCAAAAGTTGGTTAAATGACCATGGTGTTGGTGTGCTTGACTGGCCAGCAAACTCACCAGACCTGAACCCCATAGAGAATCTATGGGGTATTGTCAAGAGGAAAATGAGAAACAAGAGACCAAAAAATGCAGATGAGCTGAAGGCCACTGTCAAAGAAACCTGGGCTTCCATACCACCTCAGCAGTGCCACAAACTGATCACCTCCATGCCACGCCGAATTGAGGCAGTAATTAAAGCAAAAGGAGCCCCTACCAAGTATTGAGTACATATACAGTAAATGAACATACTTTCCAGAAGGCCAACAATTCACTAAAAATGTTTTTTATTGTTCTTATGAAGTATTCTAATTTGTTGAGATAGTGAATTGGTGGGTTTTTGTTAAATATGAGCCAAAATCATCACAATTAAAAGAACCAAAGACTTAAACTACTTCAGTCTGTGTGCAATGAATTTATTTAATACACGAGTTTCACAATTTGAGTTGAATTATTGAAATAAATGAACTTTTCAATGACATTCTAATTTATTGAGATGCACCTGTAAGTGTAGAATAGCACTGTCTGTTTGCTTATGTGCATCAATCCGAGTGTAAACAGTGAGAGATGTTGAGGCAGGTGAAAAGTGTTTGGTAAACGGTGAATATTGACCTATCGTGCGTCCTGTTGCCGAGCCCCGCCTTGATGTGATGATTGACAGCTAGGCTCGGAATGCGTTTTCAAATCCACAATGACTTAAACTATATTCATCGCGGAGTATTTAATGAAAATGCAATTGAAACGTCATACATGTAAGTGTCAATGCATTTAAGAAAAATAAAAGACATTTAAATCACCATTTTGCTACCCTTTTGCTGCACCTTTGGCTCAGAATGCATTTTGAAACTCTCATTGCATTTTGCTACAATTATCATGCGGTATCACGATGAAAATGCAATCCCAAGACCTAAGTCTAAATGCATTTAGGAAAAACAGCATTTAAATGATAATTTTGCTACAGTTTTTGCTTGGACATGTTAAACATATCTAATCAATTTGGGTAATACATTTTCATTTTCATTTTGCAACTTATAAAGCTTTAAAATATGTTTTTAATATGCATATTAAAACTAGTGTAGAAAATGGCAAATTTAAATTATAGAATTGAATTTTCATTTTCATTTTGCATTAAATGTTGCACGTGTATGGGAAAATGTAAATTTAAGTACAGAAATAAATTGCCATTTTACATATTGCATTGCCATTTTGCATATTACATTGCAAATTGAATTTTGCTACACACATGCTTCCATAGTATTGCTATTTGTGTCTTTTTCTCAAACTTTTGTGGGGGTAAAAAGGGTTTCTCACACTTCCTTTCAGTGCTGCAACAGACTAGTAACTGATCCAAAAAAACTAGCCACTAAAAATAACCCTTGACACATCTTTTGACTGTGAAACTCAAATAGAGGAAGAAACACTGAATTTCTCTTGTAAGATTCAAAGACGAGTCTTATTTTTGAGTAAACTTTGAGTCTTGAAGTTATCATGTAAGTCATATTTTAGTCTTTGTTAAGATACAATAAAGAATTTTTTTTTTTTTTTTTAAACCAGCTCTTTAATGATTTTCAAAGGGCTGGGTTTTGGCAAGTTGCACGGAAACTAACAGGGCTCAGTTTGACCCCAACACAAAAGTCCTACCAAATTTTGTACAGCTTTTTCAAGATGCATTTATGTGATGAAACTTTGCATGCACATTCATAATGCTAAATGAAAAATATCCACCAATTTTCAAAAGGAAATGATCAGTTTAACTAGTATTTCGAACAGTTTGAAAATACGTGTTACAACATAAGCTGTAACAATATTTGCACAGCTTTTCCAAAACACATCCATGTGCTTAAACTTTGCATGTACATTGATGACCCTAAATGAGAAATGTTCACCAAATTTCAAGAAGAAATAGATTGTTTAACCAGTATTTCAAGCAGTTTGAAAATTGAGTCTGGCTTAAATTGACTGCAATATAAAAACTCTAACAAAATTCGAACAGCCTTACAAAAACACATGTATGTGTCGAAACTTTGCCTGCACATTTTTGATGCTAAATGAAAAATATTCACCAAATTTCAAAAGAAAATAATCAGCTTAACCAGTATTTCAAGCATTTTGAATATTGAGTATGGCTCAATTTAAACACACTATAAAAACTTTAACAAAATTTGAACAGCCTTTCCAAAACACTTCTTTATGTTGAAACTTTGCATGCACATTCATGAGCCTAAAAAATTATTTTTTGGGATGTCAAACCTGTGATAAACTCTTATATTAATGACATGTGGCAGGTGGAATGGGATAAATGTCATGAAAATAAGTAGGGCTGCACGATTGACAAAAATCATAATTGTCGATTATTTTTGTAATTGCGATTATTAATTACGATTAACACAATTTACATTGAATGATGTTTATACTATTTTTTTTTTTAAGCAATTTCATGTCATTTTTTAATATGAAAATAAATAAGCTGAAAACATTTAAACTGAAAAACTTTTGTTGCTTTTCTATAGTACTAGACATCAAATGTCAACTATTCATTGGATTGGTTTCTTTAAATTATAAAAAAAAAAAATGTAAAAAATATACTTGGTATTATAATGTTAAACTAAAACTATAATTAAAACAATGAGAAAACCCTTAAGATAACATGTAGAAAGAGGAAAAAAAACGCATCTTAAGCACTCAGAATAACATAAGTGGACTTTGAACGATTATGCCTTTTTGAACATTTATGTAATTGTGGCATCCATAATTGTAATTGCGATTAGAAATTCGATTAATTGTGCAGACCTAAAAATAAGTTATATGAAACAAATTCTAGTGTGAATTTATTTATTTATTTATTTTTTTTTACTAATTTTAAATCTAGGTATGACCAAGTTGTTTTTACAAGGTGTCTTTTAGGTCATACAAGATTTGCACATGGATATTTATTAAAAGGTGAAGAACCACCATCATGCCTTACTTGCCAAGCTAAAATAACTGTGAATTTTATTGGATTGTACGGTTTTTAATGTAAATAGACAACGGTTTTATTCAGAGGTGTGTCTAAGTGATATGCATCACCTGAATGCATTTTAGAATTTTTGTCTAGTGTTCATCTGAAATGTCTTTTATAACTTTTGTTAATTGTATACCTTGTATAATTTATTCAGAGATCACCATGAAAATAGCCTTGATGCTGGCATGGTGTTAAAAAGTGAATGAATAAATAAATTCATGAGCCTAAATGAAAAATATCCACCAAATTCCAAGTAGAAATAAATAGTTTACCCAGTATTTCAAGCAGTTTGATAAATGAGTGTCAGTCACATTGACCCCAACACAACAGAAGGGTTCAAATATATCGTTCACCCTTCACTGTAGATATAGAGCCATTATAAATATCCAACTCAGAGTGAGTAGCTGTGAAGTCAGTGATGTTTTATGACACAATCCGTCTGTGTTTAGATGAGCTGTTGGTGATCACCGCCGCGACTGAAGTGACCGATGGCTACCTGAGGTTCATGCGCACCATCCGACAGTTCAACTATACCGTTCAGGTGTCGCATCTATGATTCCCTCCAAATCTGATAGTTCTGGAGTTAATATGACATCCATTGCATAAGTTATATGTGTGCATAATTATGTGTTTATGGTGTTATGTAGGTTCTGGGTCTGGGTGAGGAGTGGAAGGGTGGAGATGTGGCCCGGACGGTCGGTGGAGGTCAGAAGGTTCGATGGCTGAAGAAAGAACTTGAGAAACACAAAGACAAACAAAACACGGTCATCATGTTTGTCGACAGGTGAGAACACAATGACATGACCTGGTTTCTCTTTTTTTGCTCCTTAATAATAGTTTCTTTATTTATGTAACTTGATTTTCTAACCCTGCTGAGTGTGAGGTTTCATTTGTGCCAAAAAACAGTCGACTGCTTTGTAATGTATACATTAGTTCATGTCTACAGTCATTGTGTAAGATAAATTAATGTGTTGGTGTGCATGTTCTTTATGTTGTCTTGTTCTGTTGTTTATGTTTTCCAAAAATGTGTTGTACAGATGATGTTACAGCTGAACAGTGACACATATTTGCTCACAGGTAACTTCACATCTTGTGGGCAACAAACTAGTGTTAATATTGTTAACTGAAACTAAAACAAACAAACAAACAAAAAAAAACATTGCTTGAATTAAAATATATATTAATAGAAAAAAATAACTAGTTTTATTTTTAGTTGAAGCACTGAAATTAATCAAACCAAAAACTGAAATAAAAACAAAAACAAACTGAGATGCGCAAAATTACAACAAATTTAACTAAAATTACAATGAAAACTGAAAAAATAAAAAGTTAATTCAAATTGTTAATAAAAACTATATTAGTTTATTTGTATTATTTTAAACTTATTTTATTTAAATATTCTTATTTTCATTTAGTTTAGCACTAAAATAACTAAAACTAAATAAACTACCCCCCTCCAAAAATAATAATAAAAGTGACAAATTCACTCAACCAAATTACTAAAACTTTAACTGAAATTGAACAAAAAACATAAAATATTAAAATTAAATCTTATTCAAAATATTAACAAAAACCAAAATAGTATATCAATGATACTAAAATAACACTTTATCAAACAGAGAGTTCTAATGGCAAAAAAAAAAAGAAGGTATTATCTGCCAGCAAATAAACTATACATAATGATACTATTCATTTCTATTATCAGTTAAAAACACAAACAGAAAGAGCTGTTGTTTATGGTTTTTATTAGAAAAAAGAAAAATAAATCAGTTGTAGAACTTTGTGATCAAGGGGGAAAAAAGAACTGTGTCAGAGAATAAATCAGTCTTTTAAACGTTGCAATCAGGATTTAAAATAACATTTCTCTTAAGTGAATAAAAGAAGATGCTGTTCCTTTAAACCTGAACTGATTAATCATGGTTTTTGCAAAAAAGAAACTTCATTATTTTGAAAGTTTGTAAAGAAACTGAACAAAATTATAGCAAGAGTGACATTAACAAACAACATACACATCAATGACTGTACACATGGACTAATATAAAGTACATTAAAGCAGGCGACTGTTTTTGGAAACTCGTAACTGAATTCCCTATGCAGTGTTTCTGTGATCTTGACATGAATGTTTTGTGTGTGTGTGTGTGTGTGTGTGTAGTTATGATGTGATTTTAGCCAGCGGTCCAGAGGAGCTGCTCAGGAAGTTTTCTCGTTTCTCTCATCGCGTGGTTTTCTCTGCCGAGGGCTTCTGCTGGCCGGACCAGAGACTGGCGTCCAAATATCCAGTAGTGCATCACGGCAAACGCTACCTCAACTCTGGAGGTGTGTGTGTATGTTGTGTGAGTGCAGTGAAACCCACTGCCATGACAGCTGACGCCCATGTTATTGTGTGTGTAGGTTTCATCGGCTACGCTCCTGAGATTTATGCCGTAGTGAAGCAGTGGAAATACAAGGACGACGATGATGACCAGCTGTTCTACACGCGCATCTACCTGGATAAAGAGCAGAGGGTGTGTGTGCTTATGCAGTTATTAACACACAATGAAGGACTGAGATCATCTTTACTGTGCCTTTATGCTGCAGCAAGCACAGTTATTATCCTTAAATTAAACTGTTTAAAAGGTTTTGTTAATTGAAATAAAGATGGGAAAAAAATAAGTAAAATAACTTTAATAAAATTAAAAAGCTGAACTAAAACTAAAAGATGAATAAAGCCTAAAAAAGATAAATTAAACTTACATGGTAATATATAAAACTCTTAAAAAAAGACAAAACACAAAATTATTAAAAATTAAACCAAAAGTAAAATGAAAACTGAAAATATAAAATTATTTAAAACTGAGAAATAAATCAAATTAGGGCTGCAACAAACGATTATTTTGATAATCGATTAATCTAACGATTATTAGAACTGTTAATCGACTAAACATCGATTATTTCACTGATTAATCAATATACTTTGATTATTCAGCTTTTGCAATTAGTTAAAATATTAAGTTATACATATTCTAACATAAAGGTCATTTCAGCTTTAGAAAAGCATATTATGTAATTACAATTATTATACAATTAATTGGTAACACTTTACAATAAGGTTCACTAGTTAACATTAGTTAATATGAACTAAAAATGAATAATACTTCTAAAGCATTTATTAATCTTAGTTAATGTTAATTTCAGCATTTACAAAAATCACAAGTTGTGTTTTTTAACATTGGTAAATGCACTGTGAACTAACATGAACAAACAATGAACGACTGTATTTTTATTAACCAACATTAACAAAGATTAATACATAAATGTAATAAATTCATTGTTCATTGATGTTAATGAATACATTAACTAATGTTAACAAATGATACCTTATTGTAAAGTGTTACCAATTCATTATACTAATAGATGTATTAGCACACTTGGCACACTTAATGAGATGACAGACAGAGAGACTCTCTCACCATTTAATTAGCTACATGAAAAAGTAACTGAATGACACATCATTCTGCCTAACATCTCCTTTTGTAAATTATATAGATAAGAAACAAATTAAAGGTAAGTGATAAGACGCTTTGGATGAACGATTTTATTCACAACATAATGTCTTAAAAATACCTTTTAGGGTTATGATAACCAAAACAGTCCTTAGCTAGATCAAGCTTTGATCTCTGTAAACCAAACTGTCACTTTAATTCAATTATTTTTTTCCCCGCTAATACAAATATTTTATCATTAGCTAGCTCCACACTGGAGAGCTGCTTTATAACAGAAAATCAAGTTGTAATTCTAACTGAAAGCGACACTGACTCTGGTTTTTCATGTTTAATACCGTAAAGTTGCTTGAATTAAGGCTAACTATTGCATAGAGTACTATATAAATAAACATGATGTGACCGGACTTTACTGAAGTACGTTACTGAACTGCAGAGCTCATGCAAACATCCACATCGTTGTAATCAGATGCATTTTTAACTGCTGCTTTCACACTGCTGTTAGTTTTTGTTGTTTATTTCGTTACTGAGAGGAAAGCGCGCAAAAAATATTTACATATTCATCCAAACGCCACGTTTGCTTTGCTCTGAATAGCTGTGTGTATGTCGTCTTCTCTTAAATTGCATCCAGGAGGGCTGAACTACAGTCTTGTGCTACAGCGCCACACTGGTCAAACCGCAGTATTGCAGGCTCCTATATTAGGTCATATGAGATCAAACGAGTACTCGACAACAAAAATATTTTTCGACAATTTTTTTATTGTCGATGTTGTCGATGTCAGCTAATCGTTGCAGCCCTAAATCAAAAAAATAAATAAAACTAAATGGTAATATAAAAAAGCCCCAAAACTATATATAATCCAACAATTAACATTTATATTAATTAATTAAAACAGTTATGTTATATAAACTCATCAAAAAAAAAAAAAAAACATTGCTGAGTTAATATAAGTTGTCTTAGAACAAAGAGCCTGTCATCGTAATATCTTAAAAAAATATTAAGGAACTTATTTCAAAACTTTAAAATCTGGGGTTATGAACATCTAAGAATTTATCTTAATAACTTTAACAACTAAGAAATAATTTTTGTTTTCATGAGTCAGCAGTTCTTTGAGTGAATGATACATATAGCTGTTCATGCTAAATACTATTTCTCTTTTCCAGAGGAAGTTCAACATCACTCTGGACCACAAATCCCACATTTTTCAGAATCTCAATGGAGCCATAGGTACGCGCACACACACACACACTCACTCGGACACACACACTCTCACACACTCTCTCTCACACACACACACACACACACACACTTTTCTGTGTTGTGCCCTGTAGTCTTACTGTAATTCTGCCTGTGTTCTTGTGATTTTGTCTGATATGTGTGTTTTTCCAGAGGAAGTGGTCCTGAAGTTTGAGAAATCCAGAGTCAGAGCTCGGAACGTGGCCTATGACACACTTCCTATCGTTATCCATGGCAACGGCCCGACTAAGGTAAACATTCTGTACAATAATCGCTCTATTACCACTACGCCGTCATGTAACGTACAGACATTCACATCAGACATTTCCTTTACTGTTACACTGTGACAGACATATACACTAGTGAAAAGGTTTTTTTTTTTTTTTTTTTAAATTAAATTAAAAATGAAAAGAAATTAGTATGTTTGTTCAGTGATGCTTTAAATTGATGAAAAGTGACAGTAATGTTTATAATGTTACAAAAGATTTCTATTTCAAATAAATGCTGTTTTTTGAACTTTCTATTCATCTGTGAATCCTGAAAAATAAAATGTATCATGGTTTCCACAAAAAATATTGGGCAGCACAACTGTTTTAATCATTGATAATAATCAGTAATGTTTCTTATGCAGCAAATAAGCATATTGCTATATTTAAATATTTATTAAAATTACATGGAGAGGAAAAACATTTAGAGCTCCAGAGTCTGTGGTGTGCATGATCTTACATTTCTTTAGAATATTTAATTTAAATTGTAATATTAATAATAATTAATTATAATAATGTAGAACTATAAAAATATATAAACACATAAACACATAAAAATGAATTTTAAATATATAAGTAAACATATAAAAAATAAATTATAAATTAAAAATTCAAGATGTTTGAGCTTAATAAAAACAAAAATTTGTAAAGTGTTTTATTTCTATTTTTTTAGTATTTTATAGCACTTTTCATTTCACATATTTAAATCATTTAATTGTCCAAGCAAAGATTTTAACATGATTATTTAAAGCTTTTCAATTTTTTTTTTTTTTTTTTTGTGAAAATATCTTAGTTTAATAGGCAAAAACATCACAATATCATGAGTAAGTCAACTTCTGACTAGTGAGTTTGAGGTGGGACTAACTGTTTATTTGACCAATGACAATCTTCAGGAAACCTGTTTGAAAATAGTCATTATTTGTGTGATTGGCTTTGGATCACCGGTAACATATTAACTCTGTTGTTTTGTGTGTGTGTGTATGTGTGTAGCTCCAACTGAATTATCTGGGTAACTACGTGCCGACGGCGTGGACGTACGAACAGGGATGTGGGATCTGTGACGATGATTTTCTGGACCTGAGCGGTCTGTCCGTGAGTGGCCAACACAAACACAGTCTGGCAAATCTGTGTCCTGTGCTTTAGGAGGATGAGATGTTTGTGTGTGTGTTTGTGTAGGATGAGGAGATGCCGCTGGTGCATGTCGCTGTGTTTATCGAGCAGGCAACGCCATTTCTCGAAGAATTTCTGGAGAGACTCGCAACTTTGAACTACCCGCACACACGCTTACGACTCTTCATACACAACAACGTACGTACACAATGACAATGTGCATTTTAAATTATTAAATTAAATTGTTAAATTTTTACATATCATTTTCATACAAAAGAACGCAAGTACACACTAGAGATTGACCAATATTGCTTTTTTTAAATAACCGATATCGATACAGATCATTTGTATGTTTATGTGCCAGGTAACCGATATTTGTACGAACACAAAGACAACAACGAACATTTTAAATTAATAAATTAAATTATTGAATTGCTATTTCATTTTCATACACAACTTATGTACACAATGACAACAACATACATTTTAAATTAAATTATTATATTTCATTTTCATAGACCACAAGGTACGTACACAACAAAAACAACGTATATTTTAAATTGTTAAATTATTAAATTTTCATTTTCATACATAACAAATGCAGGTATACACTAAAGTTCGACCGATATTGATTTTTTAAATAACCGATATCAATACAGATCATGTGCATGTTTATGTGCCAGGTAATCGTAATCAATATTCAGAACCTATATTTGTATATTTTAGTGTTTTACTTTTGTTCTTGAAACAGTGAAAACAACATCACTGAAATTAACAACCTGTTTAATCTATAAAACTTTCGTTAATCCTAATTTGTCATCTCAAAAACAGAAAAAGGTTAAAAAATAAAAAGGTTAAAAAAGTTAGATCGTATTTTTTCATGTTAAAATGTAAAATATAAAATTTCATCTTCATAATACATCTTCAGTGTAAACATTGCATGTTTTATAGTATCATTTATCGGTAGATCTGATATAGTTAAACCAATTATTGAAAAATGCTTAAATATCGGTAAAACCGATTATCGGTTGATCTCTAGCACATACACACACACTCTTATAGCCCTTCATACATGTCTTTCTTGCTATGTGAGGTACATGTCCATACATGTGCTGGTGAAACACACGAGTCACATGTTCACACACACACTAACTGTGTGTTTGCGCGCAGGTTGTGTATCACGAGCAGCACGTGGAGCGATTCTGGACGCGTCATCGCTCGCTGTTCCCTGGGGCAAGAATTGTCGGACCAGAAGAAAATCTCAAACAAGACCAGGCTAGAAACATGGCAGTGTAAATACACACACACGTTAGAGATGAACAGTCCTGATGATTGTGTATATTGAATGAGCGGATCTTTCCCATGATTCCATTGACTGTGTGTTTGTGTTTCAGCGAGGCGTGTAAGAAGGACGTCTCCTGCGATTATTTCTTCAGCATCGACTCTGATGTTGCTCTGACCAATCCAGATATTTTGCAGATTCTTATTGAAGAGAACAAGTGAGTGAACATGAACAAACGTGCCACATTATGAGTCACTTAGGGTGTTTTCACACTTGAGACTTCTTTAAGAGAACCGAACCTAGACCCCTTTAAGTGGACCAAGAGGTGGACCAAGTGAAAAAGGACCCAGTTTTCTTTGTTCTCACTGTCACTGTTCCTCAAAGAGGACTCGGATCCTTTTTCATCCACTTAAGCAGTAATGGTGTCTCAGACCTCTTTGTGTTCAGGCTGTTGCTTTTTGGATCTAGTCCAGTTCAGTGTTTGATGGCTGACATTATGGCCTCCAAAATTTGAATACTTTTATCTTTTGCACAAAAATATAAGTTTTGTGCACCTTTGTAATATTTATTTTGAATTGTTTTCCTTGTTTATGTAATCATGTTTATTTTATAGTACACAGGGTTTCTGCAGGATGTTCAAGCTGAAATTTAAGACTTTTTAAGACTTTTTTTTTTTTTTTTTTTTTTTTAGACTGCACAGATAAAATGAATGCCATATGAGTGGGGTAGGGCAATGTCAACGATAACACATTAAACTGTAAAATGACTGTAAAAAGCATGATTTACAGTTCAGATAGGCCTAAAGGTTTTCAAAAAATATTAAAAAAAAAAAAAAAAATTATAAACTTCACATTTCAGGCTTTAAACCATTTTTAAGGAAAGAGTCGAAAGTATCAATTATTATATTTATGGTTTAATGGCTGGTTTAATATCAATTATTATATTAAACCAGAAGAAGGGCTGATTAAAAATGCAAATTCATTCTCCGCCAGCAGGTGACGCTTTCAAAACGTCTTAAATATAAGTTTTCCCGGTAACAGCAGTACACAAAACAGCATCCAGTGAAATCATAATAGCCTTTTTAATTTTAATAATCACATTAAGCTATATGGAAATTCTTGTCTTTCCATCCACATTGTACTTTTTATGGCCTTAAATTTGATACAGTTATGTTTAAGACTTTTTAAGGACCCGCGGAAAAGGCATTGACATTGAGATAGAAAAAAATAAACTGGACAAATAAAATAAAAGAAAATGTAAAAAACTGCTTTAAATTTTTCAGGTACAGTATAGGTATCCATAAAAGCAGCATTTAAGTAAGAAATGTAGTAATCAAATGAAAAAACTAAAATTATTAATCGTATAAATAACAGATTCTACCGATTCTCATATTAGGCTGCTGTACTAGACTAATGCACAGATCAGTATATTGATACACATGCGATTACTTTCCCAGATGTTTACATTCGATTGAGACAAAACCAACTGTGTATATGTGAGTCATGGATATTTTTGACAGTTTAAACATACCAGACGCTAAAGAGAGTGTAGTTTAGCCCCCGCTAGGATGTTCGCACTAGTAAAACCATATATCAAAAAGTTTAAACTGGCAAGGCACACAACCGCGTCACTCTTACACCGCTTGAAACCAGTTGAAATTGAAATAAACGAGTGTACGTTGTGAGCGAATAATTTGTAGAGATCTGCCAGAAAAAGCAGCCATTATGAACAGCCGATTTGTACAGAAATGTATCTGTACAAATCGGCTGTTCATAATGGCTGCTTTTTGAAAAGCAGCATTTGAAAACCCGGGCCGTTTTGTGTTCACAATGCATGTTTTTAACAAACCGTACCTTTAGCCGAAAGCGAACCGTACTCAGACCACCCCCCGAGATGGTCTCGGCTTGGTTCGGTTCTGAGGGGTCTGAGATCGTTTGGAGTGTTCACATATGGGCCAAAAATCATGCGAACCGCGCTCAGACCCCTGAAAAGGACCAAGTGTGAAAACACCCTTATTTCTACAATATCATGTAGCACATTATGATTTTCTCCATGATGACTTTTCAAGCATTTCATCATTTTATTTGCTAAATACTTTCATCTTATAAAACCTGTAACTCAAAGGTCCTCACTGCCAACACTGCCATCATCCATGTTTTATTTTATAAAAAAATGTTGTATTAAAAATACCTCTAGTGTGCAGCACTTTTATTTTACAAATTAAAATTCAGTTCTTTGTTGTAAAGGAATTTTTATATTTTCATATGATTACATTTTGAAATTTTGACATTACATTTTATATTTTTTAAGTTTTATTATTTTTAAAAAATGTTTTTTTTTAAATTAAGTTTTATGAATTCATTTGATTTAGCACAGTTTGTGTATGATAATTTTTGTATTAAATCATAAAACACAGTTCAGGAAATTTCAAACAGACAACACATAATTTGGGGAAAAAAAATAAAACAGATTTCATAGGTAACAGTTTTACAAACTCAGTTGATGGTTAAAATTTAATGAATCTTTAAAACCAGGAAAAAAAATGCATTTAAAAATTATAAATAAATGGAAAACACAGAATTAAAAAAAATAATAAAATGGAATTTGTGGGGAAAAACAGATTTCATAGGGCCCTATTATTGTTAAAATTTCAATAAATTATTAAATTGATAAACTCATTTGATAGTTAAAAGTTGTTTTACCTTTTAAAACAGAATCAAGAAAATTTAAAAAGACAAGACAGATTTTAGGAAAAAAATAAAATAAAATTTACGGAGGGAAATGGATTTCATGGCTCTAGTCATGACTTCAGGATTTATTCAAAAGTCAAACTGGATTCAAATAGGATTATCTTGTTTCAATCACTGCTGCTATTTTATCATAAACATCCCACAAAAGATTTTTTTCCCCCTCCTGATGTTCTCTGTCTGATGTGGACAGGAGTGTGATCGCGCCCATGCTGTCTCGACACGGGAAGCTCTGGTCGAACTTCTGGGGCGCTCTGAGTCCGGAGGGCTTTTACTCGCGCTCGGAGGACTACATTGACATCGTCCAGAGCAAGAGAGTGTGAGTGTCATCCACTGTGTGTGTGTGTATATCAGTACAGCAGCCTGACGTCTCCTCCTGTCCTCCAGTGGATTGTGGAACGTTCCCTACATCACTCAGGTCTATCTGATCCGCGGAGAGACTCTGCGCACGCGTCTGGCCGCTGTTTCTCTCTACCAGCAGGAGGGCATGGATTCAGACATGAGCTTCTGCAAGAGCGTCCGCGAGCAGGTGAGCGTGCATGGAAAATAACTTCTCTTTCTATACCAGTCAGCGAATATTTACTCTTGATTTGACTTTATTTTATATTAGAAAATGAAGCTGCAGCATGAATATTAGGGATGCACCAACTGGAATTATTTGGAAGAAAATGACAAAAAAAAAAAAGTTCTTTCGGTGTTCGGCCGAATATGCGTAAAGACTGAGTAAATTGTACCAAACAATGACATTTTTGGTGATGCTATCAAATAGCAACCAGCGTAGAGTGAGACATGTGCACTCTTTATAATGTAGCAAACATGTCAGCAGTATGGAAGCATTTAAAACTGTCCGAGAAAGACACAAAAATCATTACAAGCACCGACAGCAAGACTGTTTAGCACTGCAACGAATGTCTCCGATGAGAAGAGGAAGGGGTGGGTGTTGCTGGTTACCGTATGATGATTGAAATCCTGAAATGGCCTTAAACACTTAGTAAATAAACTGCAAAATGTTATGTTTTGTTATACACGCATGAATTGCATGTATTCTGACAGCGATGACGAGCTCGCGGCTCTAAACAGTGTTACTTGTCAGTTTTGCAGTAACATTTTTATGATTTTTTACAAGGCATGGATGTGACAATGCGATACGTGCGACATCTTCCCAAAATCGTAATGAGAATCATTTATAAATCTGCTGTTGTCAACAAAAAGAAGCACTTAGTTCTTCCTGCGGATTTCCGCCAAAATAAAAGCTTCATCAACATTCATAACTTCATGTTAGTATTGTAAATTTTACTGTTGTTCTGTAAAATAAAATAAAATAGTAAGACGATAATAGATAATAATAATTACAACAGCTCTATTAATACATTTATTATAACATTCACACATAGTGTTCAAATTGGGATCTGTAATATTTTCTAATGTTTTAAAAAAGTTTCCTTTGCTCAGCAGGGCTGCATTTATTTGTACAGTAAAAAATACAAAACAATAATATTGCGAAATATTATTACAATTTTAAACAGCTGTTTTCTATGTGAATATCTGTTAAACTGTAATTTATTCCTGTGGTCAAAGCTGAATTTTCAGCATCATTACTCCAGTCTTCAGTGTCACATGATCCTTCAGAAATCATAATAATATGCTGATTTGCTGCTCAAAGTGTCCAGTTTTCCTTCTTTTTTTTTCTTTAGCCAATCACACGACTGATTCAAGAAGGGGGTCTGAAAACTGTGTCACAGCCGGCTCACAAGCCGTGACAAAGGAGGAGACCACACGTCAGATGCGCTATCAAAAATATACATTTATTAAAGGAAAAGAAAGTCAAACATAAAGAAAGCAACACATAGAAAAGGGTGTCTCTTTATGGAACCCAACCAAACCCTTCACCAGATAACCCCCCGTACTGGAAAACACTCCCGATATCCTCAGCAACCACGGGCCCTGTAGAAGCAGATTAAGAGGACCAAAGAGAGCAAACAAATCATGGTAAATGGTTAGTTCACAATTAAGAGGAATAAGGAACCTTAAACAATGCTTCAGCCAACACATTGTCAGTACCTTTAATATGTCAGATATCAAGGGCATATGATTCCAGAAAGAGGCACCAATGGGTCAACCTTTGATTTGGGCACCGCATAGAATGTAAATAATTGAGAGGGTTATGGTTAGTATACGCAACCAGTGGAACCAATGAAACCAATGACTCTGATCCTATGTACACCTCAAAGTGCTCAAGGGCCCAAATCAAAGCCAATTCGAGCACTGCACGGGCCTCAAATTTAGGCCCTAGCCCGGCCCGTGTCCGACAGCTTATCAGAATTACCAGCCCGAGTCCAACCCAAGCCTGTCTTTTTTTTTTTTTTTACCCCTTCTCCCAAAACAGTTTATACCACTGTTTCAGCTATAGGGTAGGGAGGGAGAGAGAGCGCACTTCTGTTGTGTGATATTTTTTTTTTATTTTTTATTTTTTTTATTGATGTTTTAGTGTGCATCATTTGGATTAAAACTAAATCGTAAATATAAGACAATTTATAGGGGCATTCACTATAAACATCATTTATTTTCAACCTACATGACTTTCTGGCGAAAGTGAAACTAGCAGCCTGTGTGAAATGCGCTAGGCTGTACTGTACTTGTCCCTCTCATTCTGCACCAGTACAAATATGTGCGCGCGTTGTGCATGTTTTGCTTGCTTCATGAGTGTTTCTGCATTATATGAGTGGCTTTGGAATATGAATCGCAGCACGTTTCAGATGAAAAATAGATTACTTCTATTTCTGAAAATATCAGAGTTAGGAGATTTATAACGAGTGGTTCCCTGCATTATTACAGCAAAACGCGTGATTACAGTACTAAGCCGCTGCAATGGAGCAACTCGAATGCTATTAAAGTAAATATGATGTACAATAGAGCAAAAAAATGAACAGTGAAAGTAACAAAAACTTGTAAAATACATTTTAATGGGCATAATTAAGTGTTAAAATAACCGAAGGATATACAGTCAAACCAAAAATTATTCAGAGACCAGATATAATGTTTGATATTTTTTTACTAGTGGGTGCAGGACACTAGTTCATTTATGTAAGTGAGGATAGCAAAATAAAGTAAACTTTGACATATTATACCCAAAAATTCTTCATACAATGGACTACCAGTAAAACTGATACAAATTTGGGACCAAAAATTATTCAGACTGAGTCTGGGGAAAAAAAATTGAAGTTCAGGTTTGCATGAACCTGCTTGACAGCATGCCAAGGAGACTACAGGCTGTCATTAAGACTAAGGGTTGCCTGACAAAGTATTGATAGTTGTGTAAATATTGTCATACTAACAGCTGTCTAATTCATTTTTGGTTGATTGTAATCCCTTACATACCTTTTTATCAAAGTTATTTGACATTATCAAGTTAAATTTGTTCTGACGCAGTTTAAGTCTGATTTCTTGTCATATTTTATTACCATTTTCTAAACTATAGCAAATAAATTGTGATAATGTGAGAAATGTTGAAGGTGTCTGAATAAATTTTAGTTTGACTGTATCTAATTGATAAATGAAGTTAACCAACTAACATTATACATACTCTTTTGGTTTCTGTACCCAATATTTAAAAAATTTACAAATACAATGAAAATATTGGTATCGGTATTCGGCATCGGCAAGTACCAAACATTAAACTATCGGTATCGGGCGAGTACTGGAAAAAGTGGTATCGGTGCATCCCTAGTTACTGGTGAGGGGTATTTATGCACTAACTAACTGGTGACTTACTCATACCACGGAAATGCTCCCAAGACAACCACTCTACCCATGGTCACCACAAAAAAAAAAATAATAATAATAATTACATTACAACCATTTGTCCCAAAAGGGCTACAAGCAGCTACACCTAACAAGGGAACACCAATACTAATTAAAATTCTCCCGATGATAGGATTTGCAAAATCACTTACCTTCTAAAAAAATCAAAGATAAAGCAATGTATAACGTCCTTCTCTGGGTATAACCCACTCTGAGTTAAAAACAAATGGCAAAAAATATTTTTATTTTACTAGCTTATTAAATTTAAGTTAAATTGTGCTTTGTTGGTATAATGTCTGCTAGAATGTTAAAATGTTAAGTCCTAAATATCTTTAAATTGTTGTTTTAAAAGCAGACTTTAGTTTTATTCCTCTCTATATTCTAAAGGTTTGTTCATATTTAATTGACACTGATTTATACAACATTTCACTCCTAAAAACATGATGAAAATGTGTTGACAGTATTTTCTGATTTAAAATAAAAAAAAACCTTCAACTCTGATATGAAAAGTCAAATCAAGTCACCTTTATTTATATAGCGCTTTTAACAATACAAATTGTCAAAGCGACTTCACAATATAAAAATAGGAAAATGGTGTCAATAATGTAAAATGACAAGATTAAACACTCAATTTTCAGTTAAAGGCATTTCATTATTTCATTATTAGTGATGTCATCGTCCAGCTCAGTTCAGTTTAAATCGTATCTGTGCAATCAAGTCGACAATATCGCTGTAAATGAAGTGTCCCCAACTAAGCAAGCCAGAGGCGACAGCGGCAAGGAACCAAAACTCCATCGGTGACAGAATGGAGAAAAAACCTTGGGAGAAACCAGGCTCAGTTGAGGGGCCAGTTCTCCTCTGACCTGACGAATCAGCAGTTCAATTGCAACTGCAGCGAAGTCAGATTGTGTAGAGGACTCATCTGGTTCCCGAGGTCTTGTCCCGATGGCTGTCTAGGTGACGAGGTCTTCACTGGGGATGAAGTCTCTGGGGCTCATCTAGGTGTCCTGGTCTCCGCTGACGTTCAGGGCTGTAGAGGTCGTCTCTAGTTGCTGATTCATCATCTGATCTGGATATGGACTGGATCGGGTAGCTATGGTGACCTCAGAATAAGAAAGAAACAGACTAATATTAGCATAGATGCCATTCCTCTTAAGATGTAACAAGTACATCAGGTGTTATGGGAAGTGTTCCCGGTTCCGTTTGACCTAATTAATGCAGCCTAACAATCCTTTAACGGATTTGACTATTAGAAGCGTATTAGTGTGTTATGTGTACGCCAGGTTAAAGAGATGGGTCTTTAATCTAGATTTAAACTGACAGAGTGTGTCTGCCTCCCGAACAGTGTTAGGTGGATTGTTCCAGAGTTTGGGCGCTAAATAGGAAAAGGATCTGCCACCCGCAGTTGATTTTGATATTCTAGGATATTCTTATCAGATGGCCAGAGTTTTGAGAACGCAGCAGACGTGGAGGGCTATAATGCGATAAGAGCTCGCTCAAGTACTGAGGAGCTAAACCATTCAGGGCTTTATTAGTAATTAACAGGATTTTAAAATCTATACGATGTCTAATAGGGAGCCAGTGCAGTGTTGACAGAACCGGGCTAATATGGTTCCTGATTCTAGTAAGAACTCTAGCTGCTGCATTTTGAACCATCCGGAGTTTGTTTATTAAGTGTGCAGAACAACCACCCAAAAGCATTACAACAATCTAACCTTGAGGTCATAAACGCATGAATTAACATTTCTGCATTTGACATTGAGAGCATTGGTCTCAATTTAGATATATTTTTAAGATGAAAAAATGCAGTTTTACAAATGCTAGAAACGTGGCCGTCAAAGGAGAGATTGCTATCAAATAGCACACCTAGGTTCCTGACTGATGATGAAGAATTGACAGAGCAGCCATCAAGTGTTAGACAGGTGTTCTAGGTTATTACATGTGGGGGTTTTAGGTCCGATAATTAACACCTGTTTTTTTTCAGAATTACTCGTCATCCAGTTTTTTATATCGACTATGCATTCCATTAGTTTCTCAATTTGGTGTGTTTCACTGGGCCGTGAAGAAATATAGAGCTGAGTATCATCAGCATAACAGTAAAAGCTAACCCCGTGTTTCCTAATGATATTTCCCAAGGGTAACATGTAAAGCATGAAAAGTAATGGCCCTAGTACTGAGCCTTGAGGTACTCCATACTGCACTTGTGATCGATATGATACCTCTTCATTCACTGCTACGAATTGATGGCGGTCAGATAATTACGATTTGAACCATACTAATGCACTTCCACTAATGCCAACAAAGTTTTCTAGTCTATTCAAAAGAATGTAGTGACTGATAGTGTCGAACGCAGTGCTAAGATCCAGTAGCACTAACAGAGAGATACAACCATGATCGGATGATAAGAGCAGGTCATTTGTAACTGTAATGAGAGCAGTCTCAGTACTATGAAATGGTCTAAATCCTGACTGGAAATCCTCACAGATATAATTTTTTACCTTTTCTAGTATCTTTGACAGAAAAGGGAGATTCGAGATCGGTCTGTAATTAACTAGATCTTTGGGATCAAGTTGTTGTTTTTTTTTTGTTTTTTTTTTTTGTTTTTTTAATGAGAGGCTTAATAACAGCCAATTTGAAGGTTTTGGGGACATATCCTAATGACAATGACGAATTAATAATAGCCAAAAGAGGGTCTATGACTTCTGGAAGCACCTCTTTTAGTAGTTTAAATAGAATAGGGTCTAACATGCATATTGTTGGTTTAGATGATTTAACAAGTTTATACAATTCTTCTTCTCCTATAGTAGAGAATGAGTGGAATTGTTCCTCAGGGGATCTATAGTGCACTATTTGATGTGATACTGTAGCTGATGGCTGCATGCTTACAATTTTATCTCTAATAGTATCGATCTTGGAAGTAAAATAGTTCATAAAGTCATTACTGCTGCGCTGTTGGGAAATGTCAACACCTGTTGATGCTTTATTTTTTTGTTAATTTAGCCACTGTATTGAATAAATACCTGGGGTTATGTTTGTTTTCTTCTAAAAGAGATGAAAAGTAATCAGATCTAGCAGTTTTTAATGCTTTTCTGTAGGATAGGGTACTTTCCTGCCAAGCAATACAAAATACCTCTAATTTGGTTTTCCTCCAGCTGCGCTCCATTTTCCGGGCTGCTCTCTTTAGGGCGCGAGTGTGCTCATTATACCACGGGGTTGGACTCTTTTCCTCAATCTTCCTTAAGTGTAAAGGAGCAACCGTATTTAAAGTGCTAGAAAAGAGAGAGTCCATAGTTACATCATCAAGTTTTTTCTGCGCTGTTGGATATGCCGAGGAATTGAGAGAAATCAGGAAGATTACTTACAAAGCAGTCTTTTGTGGTAGAAGTGATGGTTCTACCATACTTGTAACAAGGAGTAGAATTTACAGTTTTAGCTATATGGAGTTTACACAAGACTAGATAATGATCTGAGATATCATCGCTTTGCTGCAGAATTTCAACACCATTAACAGCAATTCCATGTGACAGTATTAAATCTAGAGTATGATTTCGACAATGAGTAGGTCCTGACATATGTTGTCTAACCCCCGATAGAGTTCAGAATGTCTATTATTCCTGATCCTAATGCATCTTTTTCATTATCAACGTGGATATAAAAATCACCAACAATTAAGACTTTATCTGCAGCCACCACTAACTCATTTACACAAGCTCATTTTTATAACAGTAATCTTGGAGGGTACACTCGTTTAAAATAATGTATTCATCTGGTTTTAGCCAGGTTTCTGTCAAACAGAGTACATCTAGGTTATGATCAGTGATCATATAATTTACAAAAAGTGCTTTCATAGAAAGGAACCTGATATTCAGGAAGCCAAGCTTTATAATTTGTTTCTCTGTGTTATATACATTTTTTATTTGTTGAACATCAATTAAATTGTTACTCATAAATTGGTTTGGGCACGTTTTTTGTATTTTCTAGTTCGGGGAACAGACACAGTCTCTATAGTGTGATATCTAGGTGAAAGAGTCTCTATGTGCTGAGAATTAACTGACTTCTGTGACGTGAGGCGGCTAGCAGACGGCTGGTTTAGCCAGTCTGTCTACTTCCTGACCTGGGCCCCAGTTAGTCAAGTACGAACTCTAAGACTGTGCGCCATATTTCTAAAGAGAAGAGCAGCACCACCCCAGGAGGGATGAAGACCATCTCTTTTCAACAGGTCAGGTCTGCCCCAAAAACTCGTCCAATTGTCTATAAAACCAAAATAAAATAAAAAAATGTTATTCTGAGGGCACCACTTCATCCAGCCATTGAGTGACGACAGTCTGCTATGAATCTCATCACCCCGGTAAGCAGGGAGGGGACCACAGCATATTACAGTGTCTGACATCGTACTTGCAAGTTCACACACCTCTTTAACATTATTTTTAGTGATCTCTGACTGGCGAAGTCGAACATCATTGGCGCTGACGTGAATAACAATCTTACTGAATTTATGTTTAGCATTAGCCAGCACTTTTAAATTTGCCAAGATGTCAGGCGCTCTGGCTCCCAGTAAACATTGGACTATGGTGGCTGGTGTCTCTATCACTATCACTAGAGCACTTTCATCAGGTTTCTCAGTGGGTGCGTCACTGAGTGAGGAGAACCTGTTTGATGTTTTGATCGGAACGGAAGAGCGGTGTTTTGACCCGCGACTATGCCGCCTCACAGTCACCCAGTTGCCCTGCTGCACAGGCTCAACCGGAACCGAACAATGTACAGGACTCCCTGAGCTAGTCGCATCCAGAGCAGTATCTACAGCCCTCACATTCTTACTATCCTCAACTAAAGTTTGGATGCGTGTCTCTAGTTCTAAAATCTTCTCTGTCAGCATAACTATTTCCCTGCATTTATCACATGTGAATCCCTCGCTGCTGACAGAGGCAGATAAACTGTACATGTGGCAAGCGGTGCAAACAATAATAGCAGGAGAAGAAGCCATTACTCACTGTGATTGAAGACTGATTCTGACCTACCACTTACCACTGTTGTTTGATGAACTCGTGAAAAACGGAGCGAGAGAGAAATGAAACGGAGTGAAAAAAAAGAAAAGAAAACAGTAATAGACGCAAATGGAAACGCGAATGACAAGCTAACGGGCTAACGAATACTAACGCGCACTGCACGCGGCTGCACTCGCAGTTTTATATTAAAAGCGAACGATCAAATTACTCAGATTAGTTTGATAGATAATATCAGAAATATGGTGGGAATTAAGTTATTTTTTATCACTTTAAACAACAGAGTGAAAGTAAGATAAGAGATTCAACAGAAAAGCAAAGCTACACGGAGCTACAATCGCAAACCTCTCCTTGTTGATTTTGAAAACAATTTTTCAAAATCAATTCTTGCTGATTTTGAAAACAAAATCAAATTAGTGCATATTTATTTAGACAATTCTTCATTTTCATATTTAAACACAGCATTTCAGAAAACGTGTAATACAAAAAATGTGACCCTGTTGACCTCAGTCTCTTAACTGTGTGAGGACAAATGACTAATTATTACACAGATGTACAGATTACTAGAGATGCACTGATTACAGTCATTATATGGAGTGAGTTGTTTGTGTGTATCGTCCTGCAGGGCATCTTCATGTTCGTGTCCAACAGGGATGTGTTTGGCCGTCTGGTCTCCTCCACGAATTACAACATCAGCCGTCTTCATCCGGACATGTGGCAGATATTCGACAACCCAGTGGTGAGAGATTGACACATGAAACACACAAGTGCAGAGACACACACGTGAGCGCAGACTAACCCTGTGTGTGTGTGTGATCTCAGGACTGGAGAGAGAAATACATCCATGAGAATTACTCCAAGATTTTTGATGATGATGAGAACATCGTTGAGCAGGTGAGACTGAAGATCTGATGTCAAAATTTCTGTCACTAAATGATCAAAACTCTGCTGCCACAATCTCATCATGTCTTCTGTCGTCTGGTTGATAGTTTAGAGTTGTTTATCTGGTAAAAGCTCTTTTAGTGTAATTGTTCAGCTGCTGCTTCTCGTGTCAAATCTTAACTGATTTTGATCAAGTAAATGTAAGAATAACTGCAGTCATATTTCCAGATGAACACTTACTGGACTGAAGCAGCTCAGCTTTACTTGATTCTCCATCAATCATTTTTTAGTCTCAAATCTAATCATCAGGATCTTTTGAGGAGCGTTTGTTTCCAGAAGCTTTACTTTCACTGTTCCTCAGCGGAGGAATGATCTTCATCTCATATCTTCTGAGGAGCGTTTATTTCTTCATCTCTCAATCATCAGTGGATTGCATTGCATTATATTTTCGGATCATTTCAATCTCATCTTACTAAGAGATATTATTGAGATATAGAGTGACCACTGATATTTAGATTATTTTATGTCAGTATCTGCTGTACTGTTATAAACATCTCATTGATTTACATTACAAGCATCACAATTTCATAACAGAAGTATCAGCATCTGCAGGAAATTTATAATTTTGCTCAGTTTGAGTCTCTGATTAAAACTGAACCGTTTTTCCTCCATATTCTCACTGTATCATACAACATTAGCCATAAAAGCCAAAAAGGTTGATTGAATATTAAACATAATTCGCAAAGTTTTGCTTTAAATTTTCTTTAATATTTGTCAATAAACTGTTCTATTTGAAAACATTAGATTTTCTATGTCTGGCTTTACAGAGTTAAACTGGTGTGTGTGTGTGTGTGTGTGTGTGTGTGTGTGTGTGTTTCAGCCCTGTCCAGACGTCTACTGGTTTCCAGCGTTCTCTGACAGAATGTGTGATGAGCTTGTGGAGACCATGGAGGATTTCGGTGGATGGTCTGGAGGAAGGCACAACGTCAGTGACCTCAGCGTGTGTGTGTGTGTGTGTGTGAGTAAATCAGCAGCTCATGTGTGTGTTTCTTCCTCAGGATGAACGGTTAGCTGGAGGTTATGAGAACGTTCCTACAGTCGATATTCACATGAATCAGATCCAGTTTGAGAAAGAGTGGCTAAAGTTCCTCAAAGACTACATCGTTCCTGTGACGGAGAAACTCTATCCAGGATACTATCCGAAGGTGAGGCGACAGTCCATTCAACAGTTTGTTTGTATCACTGCTCATGTATGTATTGAAATGTTTATTTTAGTATAAATTTACACTACCGGTCAAAACTTTGGAATAATAAAGACTTTTTTGTGTTTCTGAAAGAAGTCTCTTCGGCTCACCAAGGCTGTATTTATTTGATCAAAAATACAGTAAAAATGTGAAATATTATTACAATTTAAAACACCTGTTTTCTATGTGAATATCTGTTAAACTGTAATTTATTCCTGTGATCAAAGCTGAATTTTCAGCATCATTACTCCAGTCTTCAGAGTCACATGATCCTACAGAAATCATTCTAATATGCTGATTTGCTGCTCAAGAAACATTTCTGATTATTATCAATTCATATTTTCATATTTTTTGTGGTAAATGATAAGTAACCTTTCAAAATATGTTTTTTTTAAACGATGAAATTGATCAAAAGTGGCAGTAAAGACATTTATAATTTTACAAAAGATTTAAGGTTTAAAATAAATGCTGTTTTGAACTTTCTATTCATCTGTGAATCCTGAAGAATAAAATGTCAGTTTCAACAAAAATATTATGCAGCACAACTGTTTTCATCATTGATAATAATCAGAAATGTTTCTTTAGCAGCAAATCAGCATATTAGAATGATTTCTGAAGGATCATGTGACACTGAAGACTGGAGTAATGATGCTGAAAATTCAGCTTTGATCACAGAAATAAATTACAGTTTAATTTATTAACGAGGGTGAGGGCGTGGGCGTGGGCGTGGGTGAGGGCGTGGGCGTGGGTGAGGGCGTGGGCGTGGGTGAGTGCGTGGGCGAGGGCGTGTGTGTGTGTTTTTGTGACATATGAGGACATAAATTTGTATAATGACATAGGTATTACAAGGAGAAGGTGATTTATGAGGACATGTCCCCATTTTTCAAAACGCTTATAAATCATACAGAATTAGTTTTTTTGAGAAAGTAAAAGTGCAGAGTGAGTTTCCTGTAAGGGGTAGGTTTAGGTGTAGGGTTGGTGTAGGGCAATAGAAAATATGGTTTGTACAGTATAAAAACCATTACGCCTATGGAGAGTCCCCGTAAACCCCAAATTCAAGCGTGTGTGTGTGTGTTACAGGCTCAGGCTGTGATGAATTTTGTGGTTCGTTATCGTCCTGATGAGCAGCCTTCGCTCCGTCCACATCACGATTCCTCCACGTTCACCATTAACATCGCGCTCAACAGAAAAAACATTGATTATGAGGTAAATAGACTTTCCATTGTATTATTTAGAGTGTTTCTACCCATAAACACATAATACACTCGTCTCTCTCTGTGTCTCTCTGTGTGTGTGTGTGTGTGTGTGTGTGTGTGTGTGTGTGTGTGTGTGTGTGTGTGTCAGGGCGGAGGCTGTCGGTTTCTGCGTTACGACTGTAAGGTCGATTCTCCCAGGAAGGGTTGGTCGTTCATGCATCCGGGCCGTTTAACGCACTATCATGAGGGGCTTCCCGTCACGCAAGGAACACGATACATCATGGTGTCGTTCGTTGACCCTTGAAACTCTGTCTGTGTGTGTGTTTGTGTTTATTTCTCTGTAAATTAACAAACGAGATGTTACATATGAGCGGATCGTCACAGATCCGAGGCCAGACATTCACTCCTTCAACACAAATCAACCTTAAAGCTTGATGAGGAGAGTATTTTTACTTGATTTTATAGAATAAATCGAATCTCAAATGTTTTTTAAAGAGCTTTAGTCCTCAGTTAGATTTTGTACTCTAGCTTTGTACAAACCGCTTTAAATTATTTGTTGCCTTTTGAAAATAAATATTGGAAACAGAAGCTGGTGTCATTCACTCTATTATGACTTTAGGTTCCAAAAGTACAGGTGCATCTCAATAAATTAGAATGTCGTGGAAAAGTTCATTTCAGTAATTCAACTCAAATTGTGAAACTCGTGTATTAAATAAATTCAATGCACACAGACTGAAGTAGTTTAAGTCTTTGGTTCTTTTAATTGTGATGATTTTGGCTCACATTTAACAAAAACCCACCAATTCACTATCTCAACAAATTAGAATATGGTGACATGCCAATCAGCTAATCAACTCAAAACACCTGCAAAGGTTTCCTGAGCCTTCAAAATGGTCTCTCAGTTTGGTTCACTAGGCTACACAATCATGGGGAAGACTGCTGATCTGACAGTTGTCCAGAAGACAATCATTGACACCCTTCACAAGGAGGGTAAGCCACAAACATTCATTGCCAAAGAAGCTGGCTGTTCACAGAGTGCTGTATCCAAGCATGTTAACAGAAAGTTGAGTGGAAGGAAAAAGTGTGGAAGAAAAAGATGCACAACTAACCGAGAGAACCGCAGCCTTATGAGGATTGTCAAGCAAAATCGATTCAAGAATTTGGGTGAACTTCACAAGGAATGGACTGAGGCTGGGGTCAAGGCATCAAGAGCCACCACACACAGACGTGTCAAGGAATTTGGCTACAGTTGTCGTATTCCTCTTGTTAAGCCACTCCTGAACCACAGACAACGTCAGAGGCGTCTTACCTGGGCTAAGGAGAAGAACTGGACTGTTGCCCAGTGGTCCAAAGTCCTCTTTTCAGATGAGAGCAAGTTTTGTATTTCATTTGGAAACCAAGGTCCTAGAGTCTGGAGGAAGGGTAGAGAAGCTCATAGCCCAAGTTGCTTGAAGTCCAGTGTTAAGTTTCCACAGTCTGTGATGATTTGGGGTGCAATGTCATCTGCTGGTGTTGGTCCATTGTGTTTTTTGAAAACCAAAGTCACTGCACCCGTTTACCAAGAAATTTTGGAGCACTTCATGCTTCCTTCTGCTGACCAGCTTTTTAAAGATGCTGATTTCATTTTCCAGCAGGATTTGGCACCTGCCCACACTGCCAAAAGCACCAAAAGTTGGTTAAATGACCATGGTGTTGGTGTGCTTGACTGGCCAGCAAACTCACCAGACCTGAACCCCATAGAGAATCTATGGAGTATTGTCAAGAGGAAAATGAGAAACAAGAGACCAAAAAATGCAGATGAGCTGAAGGCCACTGTCAAAGAAACCTGGGCTTCCATACCACCTCAGCAGTGCCACAAACTGATCACCTCCATGCCACGCCGAATTGAGGCAGTAATTAAAGCAAAAGGAGCCCCTACCAAGTATCGAGTACATATACAGTAAATGAACATACTTTCCAGAAGGCCAACAATTCACTAAAAATGTTTTTTTTTTTTTTTTTTTATTATTATTGGTCTTATGAAGTATTCTAATTTGTTGAGATAGTGAATTGGTGGGTTTTTGTTAAATGTGAGCCAAAATCATCACAATTAAAAGAACCAAAGACTTAAACTACTTCAGTCTGTGTGCATTGAATTTATTTAATACACGAGTTTCACAATTTGAGTTGAATTACTGAAATAAATTAACTTTTCCACGACATTCTAATTTGAGATGCACCTGTAGATTCTTTATAATCATCCCAAAATCATATGTAGCCTACTGTAAATGACAAATTGAGCAGTTGATCATATCATAGCGATTGAATGAAATCACATTAACACAGCGTGATCATATGTAAAGTGTCATATCATATTTAAATGTCACTGCAGGAAGAAATATTGCACAATGTTGAATCAACACAAAACTTATTTCCTCTTGTCATAAAATGTTAATTAGTTTTAGTGAATTTTCCCTCCTACTTGGGTAAATAGTGCTGCTGTTGCAAGGTAAGAAAACTTGTCAGATTTAATCAGGAATTCTTATGAAACTAATGACTGAGTGTCAAATTTCACCTGAATTACAGGAGGGTAAAAATGACTTCAAGGCAAGTTTATTTATATAGCACAGTTCATACACAATGGTAATTCAAAGTGCTTTACGTAAAAGGAAGTAAAAATAATCATACAAAAAATAATCACTACAATAAAACAGGGAACTTAAACTTTTAAAATGATTTAGAAATGTATTTTAAATGAATTTAAAACAGTTAAAAAATAGAAAATGATTATACATAAAATACAGTGCAATCAGTTCGGACGTAGCACAGTGCTCATTCATTAAATGCACAGCTAATCAGATGAGTTTTGAGTCTGGATTTAAATGTGGCTAGTGTTTTAGCACATCTGATCTCTTCTGGAAGCTGGTTCCAACTGTGGGCGGCATAAGAGCTAAAAGCGGACTCCCCTTGTTTTGTGTGAACCCTTGGTATTTCTATTTCTGACTCGATCCTAATGATCTGAGTGGTCTGTTAGGTGTATATTCAGTGAGCATATCTGCAATGTATTTAGGTCCTAGGCCATTGAGTGATTTATAAACGAGTAAAAGTACTTTAAAATCAATCCTAAATGTAACTGGAAGCCAGTGTAAGGACCTGAGGACTGGTGTGATATGCTCAGATTTTCTGGTTCTGGTCAGAATCCTGGCAGCAGTGTTCTGGATGAGCTGCAGGTGTCTAATGGTCTTCTTTGGAAGGCCAGTGAGGAGACCATTACAATAATCCACCCTGCTGGTGATAAAGGCGTGAACAGGTTTCTCCAAGTCTTGACTGGAAACAAAACATCTAATTATTGCAATGTTTTTGAGATGATAGTATGCTGATTTAGTTACTGCTTTGACATGACTACTGAAATTAAGGCCTGTCTCCAGAATCACCTCAGGATTCTTGACTTGATTTTTAGGTGTTTGACCACTAGAATCAAGGTATGCATTCACCTTGAGAACTTCATCTCTGTTTCCAAATGCAATGACTTCAGTTTTCTCCTTGTTTAACTGAAGAAAGTTCTGGCACATTCAATTGTTAATTTCATCAATGCATTGGCAGAGGGAGTCAATGGGGCTGTAGTTATTTGCTGATAAGGCTAGGTAAACCTGGGTATGATCTGCATAGCTGTGATAGGCAATTTGGTTCTTTCTCATTGTTTGACTTACTGGGAGCATATACAGGCTAAACAAGAGCGGTGCAAGAACTGAGCCTTGTGGGACTCAGCATGTCACAGGTTATTAGTTGTTCTTCATTCGTCACACCAGACTGTAAGTCACTTAATGACATTTATGAGTAGTGCTGAGTTTAATCAGAAGAGAGGGGCGGAGTTATTGACGTGTGTATGTGTGTGCGTGTGTCATTTTTATGTTCTCCATCACCGACACACACACACACACACACGCTCGCTCCAGCACTGGTGTATCTGATGGCTTTGGCGTCTCTTCGGTGGATCTTTAGGCTCCTGACGGTCCTGATCATCTCCCACAGTGTGTGTGTGATATTTTATTACACACCTGACACACACTCATCCAGGTGAGCACATGAACTCTTCAGCTTCTTCTCTGATCATCAGTGATATAATCCTGAGTCACTGCGGTGTTTTCCTTCTGAAATTCAAAATGTTATTTAATTAGTACTCAACTTTAAAGAAATAACTGATACAGAATATAAGTGAATGCAGTATATTTACATTTTCCATGACTCTAATATGATAATAATAATCATTCTTCTTGTCATTGTGAACGACTGTGCAGTTTAAGAAATTCATGGGAGATTTTATGAAGTGAGTTTATAGCAGCAGCCTCATAAATGTACCATCAACAACAGGACTTTCTGTAAATGATAATAAAGGCAAAACATTTTGTAAAGAAAAAAAGATACAAAGAAAAATAAAAATCAAGGGTTAGGGTTCTGTAAAGAAAAACATTAAAAAAAAAAAGTATGAAAAGCACTTGCACAAATACATTTTACCTGAATTCATACAGGTGCTCTAGCAGAGGAACAGCATAGTTGGTCCGCAAACATAGTCATGCTTCATGTTGCCTACAGCACACTTTTTGCATTTTCGACCACAACTTTAAATATGTATTTAAATATGTAATATCTTTCCTACAGTCAATGTGACTTCAGACATTTATTTTTGGACCGCTGTACATCACATTCCTCGCGTTAGTTTTTTTTTTTATTATTATTATTATTATTATTATTTTTTTTTTTTTTGATGATGATGGTTTTGATCTTGATTGCATTCTAGGTCTGTCTTTCTGTAGTCAAATATTGACTTTTCCCTGCATTTCCTGCAGTGATGCTTTTGAGTGTCAAGTTCAACATTAATAAAATCTAGCTTTGTTGTAATTTGCATATGGATATGTTCCTAAATCAATATTCATTCAAACAGTCCAGGAACTTCCTTGCGTAAAAAAAAAAAAAAAACCCACAGGCTTGAGCAGATGATTCATTAAGATTTACTCGGAGATACTGTAATAACGAGGTGTGTGAGAGAGATAAAGACTGTCATCTAACGAAGAAGAACCTGAATTCTCTTGTTTTTTCTCTCTCTCTCTTTCAGAGAGGCGATGACGGACGCACTTCAGCGGCTGCGCTGCGCTAAACTCAGACGCAAGTTCTCCGTCATCACGTCCGTCGAAAGGTGCGCGAGAGTCAGAGTCCGGTCTCATGAAAATGCGAATCAATCACACGATTTTATTTTTATATTTGGCGTGCTATTTATACGCAGAAACTGACTTGCGTGCATACGATATACGCACTTGTTTGACATGCATATAATACGTAGTTTGCTGGCGTGCATATGATACGCCTACCCTGATAGCACACCTACATCTCGGAGACGTCTATTTGACGTCTGCATTTACATCTGGAAGATTTATTTTTTAGAGTGTTTGCTCATCTGCAATATGTCTATAGGACGTTTCCGTTTAGATGTCAAATAGACGTCTATTAGATGTCTTTAAGATGTTTATGATTTAAAACTGACATCTGAAAGACGTCTGTCAGACGTTTGTAGACAGCAGATGCTTTCCAGATCAAGAGCTCTTTAACAGACATCTTGCAGATGTACGTGTGCTGTCTGGGTATTGGCATAGACCAGGGGTGGTGAACTTTGGTCCTGGAGAGCCGCAGGCCTGCAGAGTTCAGCTCCAGCCCTAATTAAAACTCACCTGCTTGTAGCTTTCTAGTAACTCTTCAGACCTTGATTAGCTTGATCAGGTGTGTTTGATTAGGGTTGAAGCAAAACTCTGCAGGGCTGTGGCTCTCCAGGACCGACGTTCGCCACCCCTGATATAGACCTACAAATACACACCTACCCTAATCCTGCCCATTGCCTATCATATGCTCGACAAAGTCAATTTCTGCGTATAACGCCAAATAGAAACAGAAAAGCGTGCCACTGAAACGCACTTTAGAGCCAGAATCAGCCAGCGCTCCATATGTGCGCTTTTCCATGCAGTAAAAGTGAAGACGGGTCGTAAAGCTCCAGAAATACAATAAACGATCATAAAAGTTCATGACAGTATCATTTATAAGTGAAATATGTGAGTCGCTCGATTGTCCGACGCTCAGCAGATGACGCTCCAGAAATCAAACAGGGCGAGGCGTTCTTTAAGGGTTCAGCGGCTCGACTGTCATCAAATATACCGCCTTTTGTTGAACTGTTGTGGGAAAATAAATCGTAAAAGTATATATTCTTGCTATAAAACTGTTTAGAAAATGCTTTAGTAGATAATCGTTCATTATTCATTATTGCCAATGTAACCCTGCTATAAATAATACATTTACTATTTTTTAACAATTGAGTAAAACATACGGAAACAATTGTTTTTATGTATTGTAATTATGTAGTATCACATAAATCGGGAGTACTGCGCTAATTTCTATTGTTTAGCGTAAACATCACAGATGCGTTTGACCGCTGTAAGAAGTTTATCACGTTAAATATGAAAAGAAATAGATCCACTTACCACAATAAAGTCACACAATACTGTCTTGTCCAGATGATTCACTTAGGATCACTGCTTGTGATAGAAATACTGTGTGTGTGTATATAGAATAATAATAATAATAATAATAATAATAATAATAATTATTATTATTATTATTATTATACGCCTTCATAATCGAATACATATCATTATTATTATTATTATTATTATTATTATTATTATTATTATTATTTCAATGGACTGCATTGATGGGATTGCGACAAGAATCCGCCAAAATTCTAGGTGCGCAGTAAAACACAGGTGTTTAGAAAAGCGCTGCAGTGTTTTTGCGCCATCTAGTGGAAAATCAAATCAAACACGCCTTTCCAGTCACGCCAAATTTATTTGTATAGCGATTTTACAATAAGTATTCTTTTAAATCATGTTAATGTTTATTGATATAGGCTATATAGGCTACTATGTATTCGATGATGAAGGCGTTGTATCGAAAACGAGTTGCAGCCATTTATGATTTCTCGATGGATACATAGTTAATTAATATATTACTCCGCATTTCTTGAGGCAGTTCAATTAGTTTCTTCTCTTCGGGTTTGAGAGACAGAATATTAAAATCAGTGCCAAGGTAATCTTTATTATATTATTTTATATTTTTATTCATCTTCATTTTAATCTTTATTATCTAGCACTCTCTGTTCTAATTCTATTCTTTAAGGCACTCTATTCATTTACTAACTGTTAAAAAAAACCCACTAGCTTCTCTATTCTTTCTGTTTTCTTTTTATTTATTATACAATTAACAAAAATAAAAAAGGCCTCCAACACTCTGTTCTTTTTATATTCTATCTGTTTTCTTTTTATTATATATTTTAAAAAAAACCTTGCTACATCTACTGCGTTAGGCTAACTGAGACTTGTCACAGCACTTGCGTATCATTGCTCTTTTGTTGATTTTGATTGCTTCTATTGTCATCATTTGTAATTCACTTTGGATAAAAGCGTCTGCTAAATTACTAAATGTAAAGGTAGTCAGAAATTACCATACTTGATGTTTCACTATAGTCTTCTGTACGCTAAAATGGCTTAATTTTGAAACGGACATCGCTGTACAATAACTGATCTGAAGAGTTCATTCAGTGAAGGATTCAACCGACTGATTCAAACCAGCAACGTGAGAAATGAATCATAAGAAGAAGCTGTTCAAACGAGTCATTTGTTTGTGAATCATCGCATTCAGACTGCAAAACTGCATTCACAAACTGCATTCACCCAATTGCGAGTTAAAAAGTCAGACTTGCGAGATATAAACTATACCTTGCAATTCAGACTTTTTTTCAGATCCTCTCGATGATCCTCCCAAAAATGAATGGGATCTGGTTGATTCGGTGAAACTGTACACCCCGGGTTCAAGCATTTCCGAGCCACAACCTGAATGGCATCTGGCTGCTCCAGAGGAATCATGTGCACCAGGTCCAAGCATTCCTGAGCCGGAATCTAAAGTAGCATCTGAGCTTACAAGGTTGGAAAACTATGTCCCTCTAAACGTTTTCCAACTGGAGGATCGTTTGAAGAAATGCACACCGCTCAAACAAAGACAAGTGACTAACATCTGGCCCAGGGTCTTCATCGGAGATGAGTAAGTCTGCAACACAACTGTATTTCTCTCATTGTCCTGTCATTTGTTCTACATTATTCTCTTTATGAAAGACTAACCCATGCCATTGTGTTCTTGTGCAGAGAGATCGCAACATACCCAGATGCGCTGCAGGAGATGTGCATCACTCACATCCTCAACGCTGCAGCCCCAAAGAAGGAACTTAAGTACTACTTAGAAGTTTTAATGATGAAGACATAGTAGGATCGGTCAATACAGGATCCAGATATTACAGAGGCTTGCAGATCATTTAGTACAGCTTGCCTACAGCGGACAGACGTTGTTCTGACATCAGCGAGTTCTTCATGCCAGCTGCCAAATTCATTGACAAGGCCCTGGATAAGCGAGCGAGTAAGCTGAGACACACACTCACACACACACACACTGCAATTTTCATCTTTTATCAAGTGTTCTGTCTAGGAATGAGGTTTTTGACCATCTATCTGTATTTCGTTCCTTAGGTAAGGTGCTGATTTGCTGCAAGCAGGGTGTCGAGCACTTGGCGACTCTGTTTCTGGTGTATCTGATGATCTGCCATGACATGATGGTGTAGGAGGCCATTGATCACATCATAAAGTCGAGGCGCAACAGGCCTTCCAAAGACGTCCTGAAGAAGCTGATGCTTCTCAATGCTGACCTTGTGCAGCAGCGAAAACTAAAGCTGCAGGACATAAAAACGGGCAGAAAGAGGAAAAAATGGCAGCTAAAAAAACATACAGCGCATATTTGAAAAAGAAAAAAAAAAAAAACATGCACAGATAAAAAAACAGCAGATTCTACAAAAAAAAAATAAAAAAAATTAATAAATAAACCTATGAAAATACAGTTCTGTATAAATTTGAAGGAATTTATTTTTTGAACCCATATTTTTTTTTTGCATTTTATTGCATTGTGTTTTTGGTTTAATGGAAACGTCTGTACAATTAATGGATAATGTCCTGGTAATGAGCTGCTAGTACTTTATTTATTTGTTATTTTATGCATTCATATAGTGCAGATGAACAAGTGCACAGATTAAAAAAAAAAAAAACTGCATGAAAAATAAGTTGAAATAAAACGGAACAGATAAAAAAAAATGTGTATAAATAAAAATAATCATTAAAAATAGTTAAAATCAAACCTTTGCACGTAGTTAAATAAAACATTAAATGGATAATAGATAATGTCCTAGTAATGAGCTGCTTTTATATGTTTATTTCTTACAGTGCAGATGAATAATGCACAGATAATATATATAGAGAGAGAGAGGAGCACAGATTAAAACAAAAAAAAAAAAAAAACAAGCACCAATAAAAATGTGAGCAAAATAAAAATAATCATTCGGAGTTAAAATCAAACCTTTGCACATAGTTGAATAAAATATTAAAATGAATGGCGCTGCCAATGCTTTTATTTATTTATTTATTTGTTAGTTTATGTATTTATTTCTTATAGTGCAGATGAATAAGTGCACAGATAGAAAGAGTTAAACAGTTTAAATCAAATCTTTGCACATAGTTATATTAAGTATTAAAAATATTACATTTTACGAAGCATTGTTGCTGTTGTTGTCAGTGTTCCTGATTTCTGAATTCCACTTTCCTCAATCAACTTAATTTATTACTCATCTTTACTAAGAACTTAACTAAGAACAAATACCAAGCTTATGTTAAAAAAAAAAAAAAAAAGAATTTTAAGTGTTTTTTTACAAAGTAATGGTAAACCTATCCAAATTTTGAGGCTTTTATTATCCACCTTATTTTTGCAGTGTGGAAGTTATTTCTGTGGATGTGCGGGACTTCCGGTTCATAATGGTTCATAATAATAAAGTGTGGTAAAACAGTAAACGTGTTTGCTCTAAAAACGGCATGTTGATTACGACTATACATTAAAATACTATAAGAAACGCCAGGTTGCAATATTAAGCAGCGTAACGAGCGGTTTTGTACGACTAAATGACAAAAGCGGATGACAACGGCTTCATAAAATGCATGAACTGTACAGTTTTTCTTTCTTTCTTTCTTTCTTTCTTTCTTTCTTCTTTTCTTTCTTCTTTCTTTCTTCTTTCTTTATCAATATCGATTTTCTCCAGATGTTCAATGAAGCTTTATCTTTGAACATGATCGAGTTTTTTCATTTGTTCCTCATTGTCAGAAGATAATTTATTGTACCTGACGCACACGTCTCAGCAAACATTTGCCCAACTGGTATTAATCTGTTTAGTATCATTAACTGTGTATATTGCACTTACTGGAAATCTTGACATTTCAAGTTAAACGTCGTGGTAGTTCAGTTATTTAATTTATTTCAGACTGTTACCTTGTCATATGATGTACTGTTATGAATCTTTATGGGTGTTTTACAGAGAGTATGAATTGTCCTTGTATGGAAATGAGCTGTGTGACAACTCACTTGAACCAAAATTAACCATGATTTTACTACAGATAAAACCACAATCATGGTTATTGTAGGTAACCACAAATTGACCATGCTTTTGCTACACTAACCATTGTTTAACCATGGTATATGCAGTAAAACTGTGGTTATACAAATGGTAATTCAGCAAAAACCATGGTTACTACACTTTTATTATAAAACCATGGTTAATTTTCGTAAGGTAATTTACTCATGAACATTACAAACCCATCTAAGGGAGAATAAATGATGACAGAGTTTCTTTAAAACATTTCATGTCATTTCTATTCCAATACAGACTAAAGAGTTTCACCGAGGAACTCAGCGATTTCTTAAAGTGTCCGTACAAACCGAACACGACCGAGCAGGAGATAAACAGGTGCGTGTGTCTTCATCTCCAGTTAACAGTTTGTGTCTCATTAATGAATGCTTTTGTTAGTTAAATGGATTTAACAAGAGGGAAACTGATTCCCAATTAAAACAGTGTTCCCAAGAAACATGTTTAGTTCGCAGTATTTCAATTGGAGAAAAGAAGGAAACTAGAATATTGTCTTTTGTCATTGCTCACATCTGTCATTGTAGTTGTGAGTGTCTGGAAGTTCAGCAGGAGTAATCCTATAATGTTAATGACATTCTTATAGCTGGGGTTTATTGAGAGCTGAATTCTTGTGAAATGAGTCCTCATGAACTTTTCATAAGAAACTCTTTGTGTGTTTATGACAGAATGAGGCTGCAGTTTTGCTGTAACGCCACAGGATCGTTATTCCTCACTAAACGAAACACAGCCGTCGATCAGACCATCCCATATGAAAGAGACACAAAACACACATACAAAATGAATGCAGCCGTTCACAACATGCTGCCTGAGGTGCGTGTGTTCAAATTTAGTTGTTGCTGTGGTTTTTTTTTTGTTTTTGTTTTTTTGTTTTTTGTTGTTTTTTATTTTAATACTTCTGTTAAGCAAGGATGTGTTAAATTGATAAAGTGTCAGTAAAGACTTATACTGTTAGAAAAGATTCTGTTTTGAATAAATGCCGTTCCGGGAAAAGTATCATAGGTTCTCAAAATATATTAAGAAGCACAACTATTTCCAACATTGATATTAAATCAGCATATTAGAGTGATTTCTGAAGGATCATGTGACACTGAGGACTTGAATAAGATGCTGAAAATTCAGCTTTGATCACAGAAATAAATTATATAAGTGTATTAAAAAAAACATTAAAAATCTTATTGATTGATCCAAACTTTTGAATGACAGTATATATATATATATATATATATATATATATTATATATATATATATATATATAATATATATATATAAATATATAGTACAGTGCCACTTGAAAGTTTGTGAACCCCTTGCAGAATCTGTGAAAATGTGAGTAATTTAACAAAATAAGAGAGATCATACAAAAGCATGTATTTTTTAATTAGTACTGTCCTGAGTAAGATATTTTACATAAAAGATGTTTACATTTAGTCCACAAGACAAAACAATAGCTGAAATTATTCAAATAACCCCATGCAAAAGTTTGTGAACCATTGGTTCTTAATACTGTGTGTGGTTACTTGGATGATCCACGACTGTTTTTTGTTTGTGATGGTTGTTCATGAGTCCCTTTGTTTGTTCTGAACAGTTAAACTGAGCACTGTTCTTCAGAAAAATCCTCCATGTCCTGCGGATTCTTCAGGTTTCCAGCATCTTTTGCTATTTGAACACTTTCCAGCAGTGACTGTATATTTTGAGATCCATCTTTTCACACTGAGGACAATTGAGGAACTCAAACACAACTATTAAAAAAGGTTCAAACATTCACTGATGCTCCAGAAGGAAACATGATGCATTAAGAGCCAGGGGGTGAAAACTTTTGAACAGGATGAAATGTCCAAATTTTTCTTATTTTGTAGAAATAATATATTTTTTTTTTTTCCATTTAGTACTGCCCTTCAGAAGCAACAGAAGATACTTGCATGTTTCCCAGAAAACAAATTAAGTACAATTTACCTTGATCTTCAAATTCAAAAGTTTTCACCCCCGGCTCTTAATGCATCGTGTTTACTTCAGGAGCATCAGTGAATGTTTGAAACCTTTTTAATAGTTGTGTTTGAGTTCCTCAATTGTCCTCAGTGTGAAAAGATGGATCTCAAATCATACAGTCACTGCTGGAAAGGTTCAAATATGCAAAAGATGCTGGAAACCTGAAGAATCCGATGGACATGGAGGATTTTTCTGAAGAACAGCTGCTCAGTTTAACTGTTCAGAACAAACAAGGGACTCAAAACCAACAAAAGAGCAACAATATGGAAGCACTATGACAAGTCCTCAGTTAGCCTAACGCAGTACACGTAGCAAGTAGATAGAATATAGAAAAAGAAACCTAGTGGTTTTTTTTTTATAACATTTATATATTCAGACTTATAACTATATATTCAGATTTACTTCTGTATATTCAGATTTATAACTATATATTCCGATTTACATTTATATATTCAGACTTATAACTATATATTCAGACTAATAACTATATATTCAGATTTAAATTTATATATTCAGTCTTATAACTGTATATTCAGACTAATAACTATATATTCAGATTTACATTTATATATTCAGACTTATAACTATATATTCAGATTTACTTCTATATATCAGACATAACAATATAATTAGGCTTATAACTATATATTCACAATTGCATCTATATATTCAGATTTTATATAATTATTTCCTGTTTGGCACCTCATAATATGTGTATATGTGTGTGTATGTGATATATATGTATGTATGTATGTGTGATATATATATCCATTTATCCATTTAATGTGGTGTGTGTGTGTGTGTGTGTGTGTGTGTGTGTATGTGTGTGTATATGTGTATGTATATATTGTATATATAATATAATATGTGTATGTTTGTGTGAGGGTTGGTATTTGTGTGTGTGTGTATTTTTATATATATATATATATATATATATATGTGTGTGTGTGTGTATTTTATTTGTGTGTGTGTGTGTGTGTGTGTGTGCAGGATTTCCCTGGAGTGGTCGTCGTCTGGGTCGGTGTGCTGTGGTTGGCAAGTGGTGGATCTGAAGAACAGCAGCTGTGGACGTGAGATTGACAGCGCAGGACTTCGTCATACGGTAAACACATCCCATCATGCCTTGCTCCTCACTGACCACAATAATGTGCTCAAACAGAATGATTTCAGTGACCAGAAAATCCCATAGATGCACATTGAAAGAGGAACCTGAGGCTCATCCACAGACAGAAGATCAGAGAGACTTTGAACACACGTGAACATCTCTTATCTGCTGAGGAGCTCAATGTGCTGTCTTCACCCGGCTGAGCAACAATACAGTCTAAGACAAAGCAATCTTAATGAGCAGATTCTCTCGTGAATGTTTAACTAGTTTGCCTAATAAAACAGATGCAGAATATACAGCGCTGAAAAAGATGCCGACAGATCACGCTGTGAAAGGTCACACAATATCCAGGAAGTTCTGATTTGTGCTTTCATATTTCATGTTTAATTCAATGTTCTTGCCATTCCTTGTAATTATTGTTAGTTCACATTAATTATTGCATTAACTAACAAAAAGCAATACATTTGTTACAGTATTTATTCATCTTTGTTATTTAATAAAATATACTGATGATTGTTAATGTTAGCTCAAGTGCATTAAATAATATTAAGAGATGCAACTTTTGATTTTAATAACATATTAGTAATGTGAAAATGAATAAATGCTTTAAAGTATTGTTAATTTTTAGTTAATAATGTAGTTAAATGAACCTTTTTGTGAAACGTTATCATGATTTTATACAGTAAACTGATTATTGAAAATGGGATGTTTGTATAAACATCAGCATCAAATTCTCTTTCTAATGAACACATTGAAAGGTCATGACTTGCTAAATGTAAAACCCAACATATATGAAGTTTAAGTTACATTAAGCCATTTATGTTTAATTTCATGCAGATTTTACTTTAAAAAGATAGAAGTGGCAACTGTTTTGTAGAATAATCAAATCAAATTTTTTTTTTTTTTTTTTTTTTTTTTCTCTCTGTTTCAGGTTTAATTTGCGTACATTAATGACAGTGATGTTGGGCTGAAGACGGATCTGATAACCATCAACCCCAGTCAGATTCGGATTGAGTAGTGTCCACACACACACACACACAACACACACACACACACACACAACTTACTTTGTCATATTTGCAACACACTTATACAGTCCCCCCCCCCCCCCCGGTTCAGTAGTGTTTATTAGAAACTGTTTCTGTAGATACAAAAACCTGGAGCAGAATCCGGATCATTGGAGGCGGGGTCAGTGTGTACGGAACGCATCCCCTCGCTATGCCCGCCTTTGCCTACACCTTCTGCACTGGACACTCAATCAAAACTCTCAAAGTCCTCCATCCAATCAGACCTCAGCAGGGCTGTGTGTTCATCAGCCCCATTTACCTACGAACATTGGACCGATTCTGGAAGGGCGGGTGGCTGAAAGAGATCGCCTCTCATCTGTGTTAATGCTAATTAGCACGCGCTGGAACTGTGTGAGCACGTGCATGTTTATGGATTCTGCGCCGTTTGGAACTGACCTGCAGGACATCCGTTCCGTACCATTATTATGATCAGTCGAGTCCACACCGTTACATGCACAAAATGCCGGAGGAGTTTGTGCGGCTTCTGCAGCTCCACAACCAGGGGGCGCTAACACTGCACCTGCAGCCCTGCTCCTCAGACACACGCTTATAAAGTGTGCTGCTTGTGTCCGAAACCATAGTGGACATTGAGTGCACTCCAGTAATGCACGGCAATATGTGAACAACCAGCTAGAAAATACCACGTGAGGGTCACGCTGCGTATCGGCAGAAAATGGTGTTCACTGCAATTTACTCACTCAGGGACACGCTTAACTTGAGAAATGCTTAGCTTGGTTTAATGCATTAAAACTGTGTTTTTAAGGACCAAATTCAGTAAACACACTATTAATAAAGCATAATGTACAGACAAGCACATATGAGCCATAACGAACGCAACACATTTAATTACGCGTTAGAAAATGCTTAACGTGGCTTAATGCTTTAAGACAGTGACCAAACTCAGTAAACACATTATTAATAAAGCATATAATGTGCAGACAAGCAGATGAATCCAGAATAAGAACGCACCGTGTTTAATTCCTCCCAAGGCACACACTTTCCTCTCTTAGAAAATTGTTAAGGAAAACGCTTAACGTGAAACTCAATAAACATTATCTAATAAATCATACTATGTACAGACAAACTTGAGTTTGGTCTTTTAAAAAGACTGTTTTACTGCATTAAGACACATTAAGCGTTTTCCTTATAACCTAATGGTTTTCTATGGGAGGAAAACACTTAATGCGTAATTAAACTAACATTGAATCCGTATTATGGCTCTTATCTGCTTGTCTGTACATAGTATGATTTATTAACAATGTTTATTGAGTTTGGTCATTTAAAAACTGTTTTAATGCACTAAGCCTTTATAAGGAAAATGCTTAACGTGGCTTAATGCATTAAAACTGTGTTTTTAAATGACCAAACTCATTAAACGTTATTAATAAATCATACTATGTACAGACAAACTTGAGTTTGGTCTTTTAAAAACACTGTTTTACTGCATTAAGCCACATTAAGCGCATTCCTTTTAAAGTTTTCTATGGGAGGAAAACACTTAACGCCGTTGAGTCCATATAATGGCTCATATCTGCTTGTCTGTATACGTAATATAATTTATTAACAATGTTTATTGAGTTTGGTCTTTTAAAAACTCTGTTTTAATGCATTAAGACATTTTAAGCATTTTTCATGTTAAGCGTTTTAGAATTTCCCCTCAATGGTTTCATTCACTCAATCAAATGCAATATATTATTGGACTAATGGGTAGGCCTATATTTAGTCATTTTGCGTTACAATTTGTGATTTTAAAAATCGTTCATGTGTGCACAGACCTTAATAAATTGATTAAAATCTATTGGTTCGCAATTCAGACCTTAGTCAGGTTAGACGGAGAGTATGAAAACAAGGCTGTGAGGGACAGACCAGTCTTTACAGTGCCACACAATTTTCACAACTCACACTTTTCATAACTGTTTCATTGAGTTTTTGTCTACTGAAATCTTTTCGGAAGGACGTTTCGTCAGCTGAATATTCAGTATATTGTTAAACAACAGTACAATTCATTCACTGCATTTCTGTCCCTCACAGCCTTGTTTTCATTCGTCAAGCATTCAAAATGAGGCTATCCTGATTCTATAGCCTAAACATTTGATTATTTATATGTGCAAAATAATTGTTTGCTTAGGCACGCGCTTCATCGCCGTTCGCAAGATCCGTTCCGTCCAACCCAATCTCATGACAATTTGTAGCCTATATATTTTACAAGGTGGCTAATTCGTACGACCTCGCTTGTATGAATTTGTATGTTTTGTGAAAAATCGTACATATTTTACATGGTGGCAAATTTGTAGGAATTCGCATGAATGACCACCCCTAACCCCGCCCCTAAACCTACCTCTTGCAGAAAACGTATAAAATCATATGACCTCGCTCGTATGAATTTGTGTGTTTTGTGAAAAATCATGTGTATTTTATGAGGTGTCAAATTTGTAGGAATTCGTACGAATGACCACCCCTAAACCTACCCGAGCCAGGCCGTACAAATTCCTACAAATTTGCCACCTCGTGAAATATGTACAAGTTGGTTGTGAGATTGCGTTGTTCCATCTGTGACTCTCACTGAAACTTTTTCTGAGCAGCTTTCTGAGAACATCACGTCAGATTTCTCCTCAGGTGGACTGGTATCATACGAGCTGTGTTGGGGAGTAAGTTACATGTAACAGAGATATGTAATTTAATTACAAAAGAAATGTAACTGTAGTCTGTTACAGTTACTGAAAAAAAAAGTGTAATTAAATTACACAAATTACACTGTTTTGACCTTAAATTTAATGATTACAAAGGGGCTTACATCTGAATATTTCCACAGGTTTAATTGATTTCTTTTCCAAATTGCAGTGACGGCTCTATAATATGAGACACCAGTGTTTCAGGAGTTTAGGACACATGTTTATTCCATAACTGTCTTATTTCCTATTTGGGTTTATGTATATGCTTTATTTTTAATTTTTTTAAGACTGACAGTTTTTTTCCCAGGGCATTGCTAAATGCTAGTTTCAAGATTTGACAGTATCATAGCTATTAAACTGTATCTAATCTGATTTTGTGGTGGCTGGGCTTTAAAATTAAATGATTATGATCTTAATTCAAATGATGAAGGATTCTGAAAGTCTGAGAGCAGAAATCAGTGCTGAGTACTACTGTAAGGATAAACTTAACTTTTTTTTTTTTTTTATACTGTAAAAAAAATCAATCAGCCTTCATCAATTTATAAAACTTTAAAATGGTTACATCCAAGGAAAATATGGAGTTTTTTGTCTACTCGGCTCTAAAGTATTTTACCACTCTTTTGTGTATTTCAAGTAATAACATGTATTTAATATTTTCTTTTTGGTGCAATAAACATTCTTGAATAGTTTTGTTGTTCTTGTTAACACACCAGGAAGAATCCTTTAAAATAGGCTATAAGAAATCAAATCATTAAATTAATGTAATTTAATTGTGAATCAAAATCCATCTGCATTAACTGCTGTTGAATTGAATGAAAGAAAATAAGTATCTTATCCGGTCTCCTCAATCCAGAAGCTCTCACATCATTTGAATGTGAATGTGAACCCTCCATATGTCGCTTTGGTGCTTCGACCTTCGACTTTCTTTAAAAAGACCTTCGCAGAACTTTAAAAACCAAAAAAATCATAAAATGTGTGTACATTTTTCTGCTGTTACATTGTGGGAAATTATTTTTATTTTAGATATGCAATGTGAGTAGAGTTGGAGAAAAGTGTTTGTTTCTTAGAATAAAGGCTATATTGTGCCGTTTCCAGAATCTTGATAATGAAACTAGACAGAGCAGCTCAAGCGGGGGTGTGTGTATGTCATCTTTAACCCCTCAGTCTCTCTCGCTCTCTCTCTCTCACACACATACACACTCACACACACTCTCAAACTCTCTCGTTCATGTGTTTTTCTGATGGCATTGGTGTGTCTCCGATGGATCTTCAGGCTCCTGATGGTCCTGATCGTCTTTCAAGGTGTGTGTGTGATGTTTTATTACACACGCAACAAACACTCATCCAGGTGAACATTTTCATATTTAAATATTTCTTTGTAATTATCGCCAATTTAAATGAGTCACTGTTGCTGTTTATATATATATATATATATACACACACTATATTGCGAAAAGTATTGGGTCACCCCCTTCTAATGAACAGGTTTGACTACTTTAGTAATTTCCATGAGTTCAGATCTTAATGTTTAAGCATATAATGATATTCTAGGGAATTGTGTGCTTCTAATTTTAAAGCTACAATTTGGACAGGACCCTTTTCTATTCTAACATGACAATGCCTCTGTGTATAAGGCAAGGTTCAAAAAGAAATGATTGATTCAGTCAGTGTGGAAGAACTTGACTGGTCTGCAGAAAGCCAAGTCCTAATCCAAGCTGAACACCTCTGGTGTGACTTTAAATGCAGACCTTGAGCCAAAAACTCTTCACCAAACACTAATGACTTGTACATATGGGTACAGTCATTTTAGACACTTCCAAAACTGTTGCAACAGAGATGGAAATACAATTTTTAAATACATGAATTATGTTTCCATCTTTGTTGCCACAGTTTTGGATATATATATATATATATATATATATATATATATATATATATATATATATATATATATGAAAAGTTCATTTGCAAAAACAGATAAACAGATAACGTTTTTAGCAATTCTCAAAAATCCTGTTTTTTCATTGTGCTTTCAATTAATCTCACTCAGCTAACACAATAAAAACATGATAACATAATACAAAGCATGATTTTTGAAAATGTGTAAATATGGAGTTATCTGTTTTTGCAAATAAACTCTTCATATATATATATATATATATATATATATATATATATATATATATATATATATATATATATGTGTACACGCATGTATAGTTATAGTTATAAAGTGTAAGACTCCTTATTTTAAAGTAAAGTCTTAAGTGAGCTGATGATTGACTGTTCTCTTAAGTTGTTAATTGTATTCGCTTTAGCCTTACATTTATATTTATTTATATTTTCAGGTCAAAACGTCATTGCAGTTTTAATCAGGACAGAAATGTTTTAGGTTTATATGTAATAGATTTATTTGTTCTGGACTGGAGCGTCAGAGATAAGATTGTTCAGCAGCGCATCATAAAGTTTGTTCGCAGGTGTTTCGGTAGAACTCTGCTTCATTTCTGGAATCCTTCAGTTTACTGCAGTATTTCCGTAGGCTACAAATAATTTTAAGTCTAGTCAAATTTTATTTGGATGTTTTGAATGTTCAGAGAACATTCACAACTTAATGGGAACGTCAGCAAAATGTTCTTAATTTATTTGGGTTAACTGGATGTATAGCCTATTACATATCGCTTTGAATGCACTGTATGTATACGGATAAATTTGGGCATGCTTAATAAAGAGCTGGGTGATAATACAATTTGCTACAAGAGAAAAAAAATGTTCAGAATCAGAACCAGAAAGAGCTTTACTGGTATTTTTACACATACGAGGAATATGTTTTGGTGACAGAAGCTTCCATAGTACAAACAACGACAGTGACAAGACATATGATAAAATGAATACAAGATAATTAAATAGGAGACTATATAAGACTGTTTTAGGGGTAATTCAGAGCACTGCAATAAGAAATCCCTTTTTTTGTTCAGAAGAAATTAAGATTTTTTTTTTTTTTTTTGGAAACATGATACTGGTGAGGTGTATTTATAAATAATTTATAAACAAAACAAACTTTCCTCAAAAGCCAAAAATCATATTTGTAGTAGATTTAGTGGGACAGGTTTTGATCATGTTGATCATTTAGAGCCTTAGAAATGTGTATCAAATATGATACAGTAATTTTATAGGGTTAATAAGCGGCAAGAAAATAATCTTAATGTTTTCTCTCAGAGATGGGATGATGGACACACTTCAGCTGCTGCACTGCACTAAACTCAGACGCAAGTTTTCCATTATTAAACCGGCCAAAAGGTGCGTGAGAATCAAGATCAAGCAGCTTTCCTTCTGTTTCAGAGGACTGATAACTTAAATGCGTTTGTTTCCTTCTCAGTATAAAACTGGAGAGTTTCACGCAGGAGCTGTCAGATTTCATGAGCTGCCCGTACAAATCAAACACAACCGAGCGCGAGCTGAACAGGTTTGTGTGTCTTTGGTGGATGCTTCTGTCCAAACTGATGAAGTTGATATGATAACGAGTTTGTGTTGATGGAAGTTGAAGTTGAAGCACAGGAACACCTCGATATGTTGCACATTGCTTTGTTATCTTCATCTCCCAGTGAAGTGAAGTTGTGGAGTTGAGGTTATTGAGAAACACTTTTATGTGAAACCTCAATTTTAAAGAGATCATCTCAATTTTTCAATATTATAAGATAGAGTTTGGTATACACCCCCTGACAAAAGTCTTGTCGCCTATCCAAGTTGTAGGAACAACAAATAACTTGACTTCTAGTTGATCATTTGGAATCAGAAGTGGCTTATATGAAAGGCAAAGGCCTCTAGATTACACTTATTTTACCAAAATAAAATCTTATCATGCCTTGATTTTTAATTATTTAATTAGGACAGAAAGGTCAGACTTTGCTTAGACAAAAGTCTTGTCACATCTTTAAAGGATTCAACCAATCACAGATTAGAGCGTCACCTGTGACAAATACTGTAATTAACACATTCCCAGGTGTGTAGAAGAAGAACCCCAGCACACCCAACCTTCATTTGAGATGCATCCTGACCTCTGACAGCATGCCAAAGATTCAACCACAGACCAAAGTGCTGATTATCAAGAGCCTGAAGACCAAGTCTCCTGCTGAGGTGGCAGACATCTTTAATGTGTCTAAACGTCAAGTGGAGAGGATAAGAAAAAGATTTGAAGAAACTGGTGAAGTTCATGACAGGCCCAGGTCAGGCAGACCCCGTAAGACAACTGTTCGAGAGGACCATTTGTTGGTTCGACAGTCCAGGGCCAGCCCTTTCTTAACTGCAGCAGAGCTACATAACAACTGGTCACCAGAAACCCCTGTATCTACAAGAACAGTTTGTCGAATTCTCTCATGCAGTGGTCTCAATGGCCGAATTAGTGCTCAGAAACCAGCATTAAACAGAAGACAACTAAAAAATCGTGTTGCATTTGCTAAGGCCCACAGCTCGCAGGAAGGATGGACTGTGGAAAAGTGGCAGAAGGTTGATTTTTCCGATGAATCATCTATTGAACTGCATCCCAATCATCGCAAATACTGCAGAAGACCTATTGGAACCCGCATGGACCCAAGATTCACACAGAAAACAGTCAAGTTCGGTGGAGGAAAAATCATGGTTTGGGGTTACATTCAGTATGGGGGCGTGCGAGAGATCTGCACAGTGGTTGGCAACATCAACAGCCTGAGGTATCAAGACATTCTTGCTGCCCATTACATTCCAAACCACAGGAGAGGGCAAATTCTTCAGCAGGATGGCGCTCCTTCTCATACTTCAGCCTCCACATCAAAGTTCCTGAAAGCAAAGAAGGTCAAGGTGCTCCAGGATTGGCCAGCCCAGTCACCAGACGTGAACATTATTGAGCATGTCTGGGGTAAGATGAAGGAGGAGGCATTGAAGATGAAACCAAAGAATCTTGATGAACTCTGGGAGTCCTGCAAGAATGCTTTCTTTGGCATTCCAGACGACTTTATTAATAAGTTATTTGAGTCATTGCCAAGACGTATGGATGCAGTCCTCCAAGCTCATGGGAGTCATACACAATATTAATTCTTTTTCCACTGCACCATGACTTTATGTTCTGTACTGTACATTATTTCTGTTAAGTGACAAGACTTTTGTCTAAGCAAAGTCTGACCTTTCTGTCCTAATTAAATAATTAAAAATCAAGGCATGATAAGATTTTATTTTGGTAAAATAAGTGTAATCTAGAGGCCTTTGCCTTTCATATAAGCCACTTCTGATTCCAAATGATCAACTAGAAGTCAAGTTATTATTTGTTGTTCCTACAACTTGGATAGGCGACAAGACTTTTGTCAGGGGGTGTAGTGTATAGAAGAAAGATATAATGTAATATTCTCAAATAGGGTTTGTTCTGAAATCTGAAATGTCAGTGATGCAGATTCAGTGCTTCAGATTTTGTATCTGCACAACTTGTTAAATTCCTGATCCTGCACAAAATTATTCCCTTCATCACTCTTATAAAAATAAAGGCTGTTTATTGACATTGACATTAAATTCCTTGAAGAACCTTTAACATCCATGGAACTTTTCCATTGCTCAGATGTTTTTTTTTTATATATATATATATATATATATAATGAAAATGTTCTTTACACTAAGAAAATAAGTTATTTTAAGAACTGTTCATTGAAAAGTTATTTAGGGAATCAAAATTGTTCTTCTGTGGCATCACTGTGATAACCCACTTTTAAATATTTTTACTTTTTTTATTTTTAATAGTGTATGTAAGATTGTGCACAAACTCTGTATCTTTCTCTCTGTGTGTTTATGACAGAATAAGGCTGCAGTTTTGCTGTAATGCCACAGGAACGTTACTCCTCACCAAACGAAACACAGCCGTCAATCAGACCATCCCGTATGAGACCAGCACTATAAGCACATTCACAATGAATGACACCCTACACAGCATGCTGCCTGAGGTGTGTTTCAAATACACATTTAAAATTTCATCATTTACTCATCCCTGAGTTGTTCTAATGCCATATGCCCCTTATTCTTTTTTTGTACCATGAAAAGAGATTTAAAGGGGTCATGAACTGAGAAACCAAAATTCCCTTGATCTTTTTACATATAAGAGGTCACTGTACTTTAAAAACATCCTGTACGTTTCAGAGCTCAAAACTTTCTTATTAGTGTAAAAACAGCTTAAATTGAAGCCAGTCTTCCAGTCTGTTCTACTCTATGATGTAATAGTGTGGATAAGCTCCGCCTCTACAGAAGAAGATCAACACCTGCTTCTACATCACTGCCTGTTTAGCCCCGCCCACCGATTGTATATCACTGCCTGTTTAGCCCCGCCCACCGATTGTATATCACTGCCTGTGTAACCCCACTCACCAATGTGTGATGATGTGCAGTGCCAAGTTGTGAAAAAACTGTTTGCTTCACTTTCCTTCTGATCCTAACATTAGGAAAGAGTGGATGAAGTTCATTTTTGATGAAGTTCCAGACCGCATCAGTAAGAACTTACTCCTTTGTTAATTTCATTTTACTGCGGATTAATTAACAAACAAGGCACAATTCGACACAGGATTTTCAAAAAGATTGAGACTAAGGGTATTTTCACACTAGCACTTTTGGTGCGCACCTGGGTTCAATTGACGTCAGAGTTCAGTTCGTTTGGATGATCTGAACGCTGTCTTCCGAACTTGGGTGTGCCCCCGCGAATCGCACCCGAGTCCACTTAAAAAGGGTGGTCTAGGGGTACGGATCAGGTGAACTCCGGTACGGTTCACTGCTAATATGAACGCAATCATACCAAATCATGGAAGTGAACCACTATAAATGACGCATTATTTAATAAAAATGTGTGTTTGTCTGTGTGTTTCACTCACTTTCCTGATGAGCGTGACTGATGCGCTGCAAGCCGAGAGCTGTACATCTTATTTCTGTTTGCCTTAGCGCGTTTGTAGTACATTCCTAAGACAGATGTAAGTGCCGTTATGCACTGAAGCTTTGGAAATGAAATGAACGGTTCAAAAACATAGATATATAAAAGTGAAGAGAGCAATGTTATGTCTTTTGCCACTTTCTCCTTCGCTGCTTAAACAGCTGCTGGCTTGATTGCGCAAACGAACCGCGGTTTGGACCCAAATAAAATATGAACGCAGTCCAGCGGGGAGCAATCGAACTCGGGTTCGGATCAGGCAGTCGAACCAAGTGTGAAAGCACCCTTAAAAACGATGCTGAGTCGACTATATTTGATCTGACAGGAATGACGCAACACAAGTGTGAGTAGCTGTTGTCTGTTAAACAGATCATTTGATATGTATTGAGTCTTTATGTGTTTTTAACCTAAATCAATGCATCGATATCGATACAGTAACATATATATATCTATACAGTAACCTAGGTACTGTATCGCGTACCTTATCAGTGTCTGTGCTTGCTTGGCCATTTATTGTGATTTAACAGGAAAGTGTGTTCAAGCACCAGCAGAAGACAGTGTAAGAAATACTATTTGAGAGAAGCAGTCCATCAGCGGAAGTTAAAAGCAGCCAGGCTACGTCAAAGCACACGTCAGAAACCACGCCCCTATTCTATACGTCACCTCGTGTGATTCCCCATCCCCATACTGGGGAAACCCGGAAGTAACAATTTACAATCCGAAGCAATTTAGATCCGTTTCAGGGATCTAAACAAAATAATGTTGTCTTTTGTTTTACTAACACACGTTTTCTTATTTCTGGCACAACCTAAATCTAATAAATTTAAGACGTCTAATGTACTGAGCTGATTTCGTCATCACAACAGCCTGTAAAACACTTGCATTGGTTGATTAAATTAGGCTAATTGTAATAAAACCTCTAAACCTTACCTTATTCATTTATATAATGAGATAAATTCACATTTATTACGATCGATTTTAAACTACCTAAGACACCTTTTAGGTTTATAAAATTTAAAGGGGACAATTAAATTTTGTTATTGTAAAAGTCACAACACATTTTTATAATTTATAATTGTCATTTAATTTTCTAAAGATGTGTTCCACTTATCATAAATTGTAAACATTTGAATGATAGGACTGACAGTTCTTCATATGCAGTAGGCTACACATGCATATGCTAAATAGAGATTGCTTGTTTCCATAGATTAAGCAAGTAGCATGGCATTGGGGAATATTTGTCCACTAAATAGTACATTTACATTTACATTTATGCATTTAGCAGACGCTTTTATCCAAAGCGACTTACATTGCATTCAAGTTACAGTTTTTTACATTTTATCAGGTCTTGCTTTCCCTGGGAATCGAACCCATGATCTTGGCGTTGCTAGCGCTATGCTCTACTATTTGAGCTACAGGAAAGCAGGAAAATAGTATTTACCTCATCATTCTACATACAAACATATGTATGATTTTAAACCACAAAAATCAATCAATCAATATCTAGAGAAATGCTCCCAGCATACCTCCACACACCACTGCATGGCTTATGTGGTCCTCCAAGTGAACTGTAACGAGTAATTTTCTTTACCAGTGAAACTGCAGCAGGAACCCCTCAATCCCAGCAGAACTGCTCTGCATCAGGCTAGGACCAAACATGTGTAGGATGCTGTAAAACATGACAAACAAACACTGACAATCATTATGTGATATTTCCATTAATATAGAATAATACAAAGATAATTTGTCACAAACACTGAACAACCACATCATTTCACTATGAATTGCTGAATAACTCTAACAAGGGTACTGTGATCAGTGTATATCATTAAAAATATCATATGTTTGTGAGTGAGTGTTTTGTGTGTGTGGGGAGGTAAGTACATACTGTATGTGTGAGAGGGATGAAATGTGTGTGTATGAGTCGGTGAGATAAGTGTTATAAAAAAAATTGCTCATTCAGTCAGCATTCATTTTATGTTGTAAGAATCAGTGCACTTATAAATATATAGTGCACTGATTGTTATGGCATAAAATGAACTCTGACTGAATGTGCAATTTTTTTTTTTTTTTTTAATAACCCTTTTTTATAATACATACTCTCACCTGCGCGAAAGTAGATTAATATAATGCGCGAGCGCGAATCTCCTTTGCTCTCGCACAAAACCGGACGCGCGCTCTCGGACATAAGCTGCTCTCGCGCAGAGAGAGTGCGCGCACTTAAAACGTCCCTCCTTTCGCTCAAAGTGTGCGTGTGCGCGCTCAAACTTTGTCCTGTGCACTCACAAATCTCTCCGTGCTCTTGCGCTAGATATTAATTATTTTCACACCTGGATTAAACGTCAAAATTTACCAACCAATCAGATTTTTCTACTACTGACCCGATGAAAATACTAGGCCTACGTAAAGAGGGAACTGATCTTGGAATTTCTTTACAATTTAATAATATTTAGTCATATCAAATGTATATTAGAAATGGCTAGGAATCGGGTGCTTGGATAATTTAATAATAATAAAAAAACCTGTTTGTCTAATCATTTCGTCAAACCCCTCTGAGCGATTTATCTAAACAAACAAACAAAAAAGTATACGATTCTTAAAGTTCATGTGGCCATACATGTATTGTGTACTTGGGTGTGTTTTATATAACTTCTGATTTAAGACAGAACTAGGGTCAGATGCACCATTCCCTAAATAGCCTTCTTAAGATGTGGAGAACAAATATAACACTATAATGAATTTATCATATTTGTCATAATATCACTACATTATATTCTATGGGTTTAATGCATTTGCAGACAGTGTCATTACCTATAACTATCATATACAGTGGGTACGGAAAGTATTCAGACCCCCTTAAATTTTTCACTCTTTGTTATATTGCAGCCATTTGCTAAAATCATTTGTTCATTTTTTTTTTCCTCATTAATGTACACACAACACCCCATATTGACAGAAAAACACAGAATTGTTGACATTTTTGCAGATTTATTAAAAAAGAAAAACTGAAATATCACATGGTCCTAAGTATTCAGACCCTTTGCTCAGTATTTAGCAGAAGCACCCTTTTGATCTAATACAGCCATGAGTCTTTTTGGGAAAGATGCAACAAGTTTTTCACACCTGGATTTGGGGATCCTCTGCCATTCCTCCTTGCAGATCCTCTCCAGTTCGGTCAGGTTGGATGGTAAACATTGGTGGACAGCCATTTTTAGGTCTCTCCAGAGATGCTCAATTGGGTTTAAGTCAGGGCTCTGGCTGGGCCATTCAAGAACAGTCACAGAGTTGTTGTGAAGCCACTCCTTCGTTATTTTAGCTGTGTGCTTAGGGTCATTGTCTTGTTGGAAGGTAAACCTTCGGCCCAGTCTGAGGTCCTGAGCACTCTAGAGAAGGTTTTCGTCCAGGATATCCCTGTACTTGGCCGCATTCATCTTTCCCTCGATTGCAACCAGTCGTCCTGTCCCTGCAGCTGAAAAACACCCCCACAGCATGATGCTGCCACCACCATGCTTCACTGTTGGGACTGTATTGGACAGGTGATGAGCAGTGCCTGGTTTTCTCCGCACATACCGCTTAGAATTAAGGCCAAAAAGTTCTATCTTGGTCTCATCAGACCAGAGAATCTTATTTCTCACCATCTTGGAGTCCTTCATGCGGGCTTTCATGTGTCTTGCTCTGAGGAGAGGCTTCCGTCGGGCCACTCTGCCATAAAGCCCCGACTGGTGGAGGGCTGCAGTGATGGTTGACTTTCTACAACTTTCTCCCATCTCCCGAGTGCATCTCTGGAGCTCAGCCACAGTGATCTTTGGGTTCTTCTTTACCTCTCTCATCAAGGCTCTTCTCCCCCGATAGCTCAGTTTGGCCGGATGGCCAGCTCTAGGAAGGGTTCTGGTCGTCCCAAACGTCTTCCATTTAAGGATTATGGAGGCCACTGTGCTCTTAGGAACCTTAAGTGCAGCAGAAATTTTTTTGTAACCTTGGCCAGATCTGTGCCTTGCCACAATTCTGTCTCTGAGCTCTTCAGGCAGTTCCTTTGACCTCATGATTCTCATTTGCTCTGACATGCACTGTGAGCTGTAAGGTCTTATATAGACAGGTGTGTGGCTTTCCTAATCAAGTCCAATCAGTATAATCAAACACAGCTGGACTCAAATGAAGGTGTAGAACCATCTCAAGGATGATCAGAAGAAATGGATAGCACCTGAGTTAAATATATGAGTGTCACAACAAAGGGTCTGAATACTTAGGACCATGTGATATTTCAGTTTTTCTTTAATAAATCTGCAAAAATGTCAACAATTCTGTGTTTTTCTGTCAATATGGGGTGCTGTGTGTACATGAATGAGGAAAAAAAATGAACTTAAATGATTTTAGCAAATGGCTGCAATATAACAAAGAGTGAAAAATTTAAGGGGGTCTGAATACTTTCCGTACCCACTGTAACTGTATATTCACTGTTTTAGAGGAGAGTGCCATTGAATGTGTTGCTAATATGAAGTGAGTTTTCATGAAAAGAAAATCTAACTAAAATCAGAACTGAAAACAAACACTGGATTTAAAAAAAAAAAATAGATAAATAAATAAATAAAAAAACTCCCAATAAATGTCCAAACAGCGATTCTATCAGAGCATTTAGTGTGTTATGATATCATCGTTTAGAACTAGTTTTGCATTTGATGTTGTTTGATAGAAATTGTTACTTATGCCAACAACTGAGAATTTATTGCAATGATTTTAAATTCAGTTAAGGTATCTGACATAATATGACATAACATTGACTTTTTATATGAAGTCTTTAGAGCCATGAGCTGTTTTTAGATAAATCGAGGGGTTTGACCAACCATAGTTGGACAGAGGTTATTTATATGTACAAATCATCCAAGCCCCTAATTTCTAGCCAAATATACATTTGATTAACATTGCTAAATATTATTAAACTGTAAAGAAATTAAAGATCCTTCTTTGATTGTCAAAATATTTCACAGAAGGGAACAAAATACAAACATAAAAGAGATAAAGTAAAACAAAGTAGCCTACAATAACCAGTGTTTTAAAACAAAAATGCAACAATAAAAAAATAAATAAATAAAAATCAAGGAAAGGCCCTAATGAAGAAATCGTTTTCAAGATATTTTTTAAAAGTGCATAATGATAACTTTTGACAACGTTTAATTCAGGTGCGAAAAGAATTAATCTTCATATATATATATATATATAAGTGCATCTCAATGAATTAGAATGTCGTGGAAAAGTTCATTTATTTATAACTGGAGGTGATCAGTCTGTGGCACTGCTGAGGTGGTATGAAAGCCCAGGTTTCTTTGACAGTGGCCTTCAGCTCATCTGCATTGTTGGGTCTGGTGTCTCTCATCTTCCTCTTGACAATACCCCGTAGATTCTCTATGAGGATCAGGTCTGGTGAGTTTGCTGGCCAGTCAAGCACACCAACACCATGGTCATTTAACCAACTTTTGATGTTTTTGGCAGTGTGGGCAGGTGCCAAGTCCTGCTGGAAAATGAAATCAGCATCTCCATAAAGCTTGTCAGCAGAAGGAAGCATGAAGTGCTCTAAAATGTCCTGGTAGATGGCTGCGTTGACTGTGGACTTCAGAAAACACAATGGACCAACACCAGCAGATGAAATGGCAGCCCAATTCATCACTGACTGTGGAAATTTTACACTGGGCTTCAAGCAGCTTGGATTCTGTGCCTCTCCAGTCTTCCTCCAGACTCTGGGACCTTGATTTCCAAATGAAATGCAAAATTTACTTTTATCTGAAAAGAGGACTTTGGACCACTGAGCAACAGTCCAGTTTTTTTTTTCTCCTTAGCCCAGGTAAGATGCTTCTGACATTGTTTCTGTTTCAGAAGTGGCTTGGTAGCCCTTTTCCTGAAGACGTCTGAGCGTGGTGACTCTTGATCACTGACTCCAGCTTCAGTCCACTCCTTGTGAAGCTCTCCCAAGTGTTTGAATCAGCTTTGTTTGACAGTATTCTCAAGCTTGTGGTCATCCCTGTTGCTCGTGCACCTTTTCCTACCCCATTTCTTCCTTCCAGTCAACTTTTCACTTAATATGCTTTGATACAGCACTCTGTGAACAGCCAACCATTCAGTAATGACCTTCTGTGACTTACCCTCTTTGTGGAGGGTGTCAATGATTGTCTTCTGGACAACTGTCAGATCAGCAGTCTTCCCCATGATTGTATAGGCTATTGTGTAACCATTTTGAAGGTTCAGCAAACCTTTGCAGGTGTTTTGAGTTGATTAGCTGATTGGCATGTCACCATATTCTAATTTGTTGAGATAGTGAATTGGTGGGTTTTGTTAAATGTGAGCCAAAATCATCACAATTAAAAGAACCAAAGACTTAAACTACTTCAGTCTGTGTGCATTGAATTTATTCAATACACAAGTTTCACAATTTGAGTTGAGTTAGTGAAATAAATGAACTTTTCCACGACATTCTAATTCATTGAGATGCACCTGTATGTGTGTGTATATATATATATATATATAAGTACACAATACATGTATGGCCACATGAACTGAACTTTAAGAATCGTATACTTTTTTATTTGTTTGTTTAGATCAATCAGAGGGGTTTGACCAAACGATTAGACAAACAGGTTTTTATTATTATTATTATTTTTTTTTTTTTTTTCTTATTTTTTTATAAATCATCCAAGCACCCGATTCCTAGCCATTTCTAATATACATTTGATATGACTAAATATTATTAAATTGTAAAGAAATTCCAAGATCAGTTCCCTCTTTACGTAGGCCTAGTATTTTCATCGGGACAGGCATAGAAAAATCTGATTGGTTGATAACGTTTGACGTTTAATCCAGGTGTGAAAAGAATTGATATCTAGCGCAAGAGCACGGAGAGATTTGCAAGTTCACAGGACAAAGTTTGAGCGCGCACATGCACACTTTGAGCGAGAGGAGAGACGTTTTAAGTGTGCGCACTCTCTCTGCGCGAGAGCAGCGTATATCCGAGAGCGCGCATCCGGTTTTGTGCGAGAGCAAAGGAAATCCGTGTGCAAGAGGGGAGATTCGCACTCGCGCATTATATTAATCTACTTTCGCGCTACAAAAATGTGCTCTCGACATTTGGCAGTAAAATAACGCCATAACTGTGGCAGTGTCTCATCCCACGTTTGAGGAGAGTAATTGTAGAAGGGTGTTATTTGCGCACGCACCAGCAGGTGGCTCACGTGAGTCAACATGTGTCAGCAGAACGTCTCGGTTACGTACGTTACCCTCGTTCCCTGATGGAGGGAACGGAGACATTATGTCGTGACGACATAGGGGATTTACTTGGAAGCCCCAATCATCTCTGACTTTAAGAGAAAACGCCAATGAATATTGGCTAGTGGATTTTGCATACCTGAGCCACTCTCTGTGCACACGGGTATAAATAGGCAGCAGGTGCATCCACTCATTAGGTTTTACGCTGAGGAGCCGAGAACGAGTCCCTGGCAACCTTTGATGGTTCAAGACTGTGGCATGGGGACATAACGTCTCCATTCCCTCCATCAGGGAACGAGGGTTACGTACGTAACTGAGACGTTCCCTATCTGTCGGTCACTTCGAGTTATGTAGTGACGACATAGGGGTCCTATGGAAAGCACCACAACCTGAACCCCGTCACAACCTTGTGGCATGCAGTTGCTGACAAGCGAGCGCGTGACAGACAAATGCCATGCGAAAGGTCGCAACCTTCCCATCACCCCAGCACAAATTCACTAACCTTGGTGCTCGCAGGGACCACTGAGTACATTGCTGCTGAAGATAGCCAAGCCGCTGTTCCTTTCCCCACAGAAATTCTCAACAGAAGGGATTTCGACCTTCAAGGAAAGATTTGCTTCAAGTCTTTCCTATTTGTTGTTACAACTTGGCAGTAACGATGGGGAAGCGAGCCTTCTGGAGAAAGACGCTACGGAGGCCACATCCTACCCACAGGGAGGTGACGTGGAGACACTGATATGGACTGACCCAAGCCTGGGGCAGTACTACATATGGAATGGCCTCTGGGGCAGGTCCTACCTAGGAGTAGGGAGGAGCGGCTGCCAGCAGAGCCTGACAGAACGCTCTGTCAAAGGCAAGACACAGGTTTTCCGAGAGGGAAACCTTACCATGGAAGAATACACATATGGGATTGCCCACAGGGAATCAAGCCATATGGACACCTAGCCCAGTAAAGGGGCTGACCAGGGACCCGGGCAAGCTAACACCGATACTGGGCCTGGCGTCAGACTGCTCCGCCCAGTCTGACTGCCGGGGGTGCTGGAGGATACTCAACCAGGGTTCGCTGTCCGGGAAACTTACTGGAGGAGGAAAAAGGTGCTTGCATCCCCGGGTGAGGGGGAATGGTGCAGCAAGCATGACACCAGCCAGCTCTTCCCGCCACTTACCTGTTACCCAACACATGGGAAGAAAATGACTCAACGTGGAGCCTGTCTCGCGAAGGTTTTCGGTGTTGCCCAGCCCACAGCTCAACAGATGTCTGCCAGAGAGGCGCCATGCGCCAGCACATAGGAGGAAGCAACACTCCGTGTGGAGTGAGCCCTCACCCCCAGGTGGCACGGCTCTTCTTGGGATTGGTACGTCAAGGCGATGGCATCCACTATCCAGTGGGCCAACCTCTGCTTGGAGACAGCCTACCCTTTCTGCTGACCTCCGTAACAGACAGAGAGCTGCTCAGAGCTTCTGAAGCTCCGGGGTGCGGTGACAGCCTACGCTCCAACCCTGCATGCAGGACAGAAAGCACTACTCCAACCGAGCATCTTCGGAGGGAGTCTGCCGCGTCTCGTCCAGGAGCCACACATGGAGGCTCCAAGAAGTGGACGCAGGTGCCGCATGGTGCCGGGCCCCTGAGAAAGGAGATCCTTCCTCAGAGGGATGCACCAGGAGGGGATGTCACGAGGAGCGTGAGTTCTGAAAGCCAGGTCCAGGTGGGCCAAAGAGGCGCAACCGGCAGGACCTGTTCCTCGTCCTCGCTGACCTTGCACAGTGTTCGTGCGAGAAGGCTCACTGGGGAACGCATGCCTGCGTGAAGCTCAGGGCCAGCTGTGCGCCACTGCATCCAAGCCGAGGGGCCCTCGGTCAGGGAGTCATACAACTGGCCGCGGGAGGACTCGAGGAAGACAACAGGCTTACCTGAGCTCCCTCGAATCGACTCCAGAACAGCTGGATCGTCTCGGGATGGAGTCGCCATTCCCTGGGGAACATGGGCTGTCGTGAGAACACCTCGGCCGCACGATTGAGCTCCCCCAGGATATGGACGGCGCGCAGTGACTTGCACCACGTCTGACTCCAGAAGAGGAAGAGATGGCGGGCGAGTTGCGACGTGATCGTAGACAACCCTGCCAGTTGATCTACGAAACGGTCGCAGTGTTGGCCATGTGGACCAGCACGTGCTAGCCAAGCAGCAGCGGCCGGACCGCTGCAAGGCAAGTAGCACTGCCAGCAACTCGAGGCAGTTGATGTGCCAAAGCAGTCGAGGCCCTGTCCAGAACCCCGAGGCTGCCTGCCTGTTGCATGTAGCGCACCAGCCCACACTGGAGGCATCCATCGTGACAACGACATGCCGACACTTTTTCTAAGGGCACCCCGACCCATAGAAAGACAAGGTTCGTCCAGGGGCTGCATGAGCAGTAACACGTTGGTGTGACTGTCACGCCAACTGTACCACAGCGCCACGCCCATCTCGGGACTCGGGAGTGTAACCAGTGCTGAAGTGGTCTCATATGAAGCAATCCGAGCAGCGAGACTGTGGCTATGGATGCCATATGCCCCAGGAGCCTCTGAAAAGGGTTTCAGTGGTACCACCGTCCTGCCTCTGAAGGAACTCAGGCAGTTCAGCACGGACTGGGCACACTCGTTAGTGAGACGCGCCATCATACTCACAGAGTCTAACTCCACACCGAGAAAAGAGATTCTCTGCACGAGGGAGAGCTTGCTCTTTTCCCAGTTGACCTGAATCCCCAGCTGGCTGAGTGCCGGAGCACCGGGTCCCTGTCATCACACAACTGTTCTCACACACGGGCCATGCTCGAGATAGTTGAGGATCCTGATGCCCACTTCCCGTAGCGGGGCAAGGGCCCCCTCTGTGACCTTCGTAAAGACACGGGGGGACAGGAACAGCCAGAAGGGGAGAACACTGTACTTCCCTGCCTGACCCCCGAGTGCCAACTGTAGAAACGACCTGTGTCGAGGACACATTGAGACATGAAAGTAAGCGTCCTTCAGGTCGACCGCTGCAAACCAATCCTGGGGCTGGATGCATCTAATGATGTGCTTCTGCGTCAACATCTTGAATGGGAGCTTGAGAAGGGCCCGATTCGAGACTTGCAGATCCGGGATTGGCCAAAGGCCACCACCTTTCTTGGGTACGATGAGGTAGGGGCTGTAAAACCCCTGCCTCATCTCGGCTGGAGGAACCGGCTCGATTGCATCCTTTGCCAGGAGGACAGCAATCCTCTCACGCAAGACAGATGCGTCTCGGCCTGCCACCGAAGTCTCGAGAACGCCGCTGAACTTGGGAGGTTGCCTGGCGAACTGAATCGCATAGCCGAGTCGGATTGTGTGAATGAGCCAGCGGGATGGGTTGGGCAACGCAAGCCACGCCCCCAAACTCCGTACGAGTAGCACCAAAGGGACAATCGACGTACCTGCAGTGGTACAGCAGAGGGGAGTTGAGACAGACAGGCCAGAAGGCATCGTGTTCTGACTGATCACAACAGAACTCCCGCATCCCCGGAGGGACTGGCCAGAGATGCATGGAGAGGCAATGCATCTCCCAACTGCAACTTCTTGGCTACTGGCAAAGGGGGGCTCGTGGGCGAGAGTGAGGATGCCTCGCGTCGCTCATTGTTGACCCGCGAGCCTGAGGACCTGGAGGAAAGGAAATTGCTCTTTCTTCGATAATGTGGGTACCGCTGGCCCTTGAGCCAGCAGCGGAACAGAAACAGAAGATTCTCCGCCCGGCCCTCCTCCAGGGGAAGGAGCGGCGCTGTCCTCGCCATCTCCCAAGAAAGAGCAGCTTCCCACATCTCCAGGTTGCCCATGTCAGGGCCGCTTTGTCGTCTTCCTGGACGATTTAGGGGCCGGCTGGGACACGGGGGGCGCCGTGCTCCAGCGAGAGGCTCGACGTGCCGGCCTAGATGTTACCTCAGCACGGGGCGGAGCGGCTCTGGGAGACACAGGAGGGTGCCCACGGCGACAAGCTGACTGGGGCTTGCCCTGCGGCGGAGCGGTGGCAGATGTTGCTTCACTCCAGGGCAAGATGTGTTGGATGGCCTCGGTCTGCCTCTGTACTGCCGAGAACTGCTGGGCACAGTCCTCGACAGTGTCGCCAAACAGTCCAGCCTGGGAGACGGGAGCGTCGAGAAAATACACTTTGTCGACATCGCTCGTCTCAGCAAGGCTGAACCATAGATGGCGCTCTTGGACCACAAGTGTGGACATCGCCTTCCCGAGGGACTGCTCTGTGACTTCCATTGCCCGTAGGGCACGATCAGTTGCCGAGCACAGTTCCTGCTTCAACCTCGGGTTGGTACTACCCTCGTGCATTTTAATGCCTTGGCTTGGTGTACTCGCAGGATAGCCATGGCATGCCGAGCAGAGGCAGCTTGGCCCGCAGCGCTGTAAGCTTTGGCCGCGAGAGCAGCCGTCAGCTTACAGGCTTTGGACGGGAGACGAGGACGATTCTGCAAAGTGGCGGCATTTTACAGGCACAGGTGCACTGCAACCGCACTCTCCACCTGGGGAATCTCAACGTACCCCCTAGCTGCCCCGCCATCGAGGGTAACGAGGATAGGGGAGACAGACAAGCCGCTTCTGGTCGTAAAAAGGGGCCGTCCACAACTTCATCAGCTCCTTGTGTACTTCCGGGAAGAAAGGGACCAGGGCAGGGCGTGGTCGCGAGCCACGGCCCGTGCCGAGGAGCCAATCATCTCGCCGCGAGGACTCGGGACTGAGAGGTGTGCACGCCTCCAGCCCGATGCTTGCGGCGGCCTGGGAAAGCACGGCCGTCAACTCTGGGTCCGATTCGGCAGTGACCGCGACACCCGAGGGGGGCAGCCCCGCCGAATCTTCATACTCAGAGGACGATTGCCCATCCCCCGATGCTGCTATTGACATTTGATCCTCTATCGGTGCGCCGAATGAAATGCTGACCACGTCGTACAGCAGAATCACCGTGGAGCCGCACAAAACAGCTGCTGTGGGAAGAGTGAAAGGTCCGTGGGGACTGGCCCGGCAGAAGGGCTCTCACTGTAACCCTCAGATCGCCCAGAGCACTAGCTGATAGTTCTCTGCTTGTAGCAGAGAAGCCAGCGTGGGTAGTGACAGAGGGAGCCCCTCCCATCCCTGTGAGGAGAGAGAGGCGCAATCGCAGCGCTGCCATGGTTACACGCTCAAAGCGAACGCATAAACCATCCACGATCGCAGCTTCAGCGTGCTGGATGGCCAGACACTGAAGACAACGATCGTGGCTGTCGACGGAGGATAGGAAACGACCACAACCAAGAGGACACGGCTGGAACAGCGTCTTTAAAAAGACGCGAACTAACCGTGATTTGCTTTGTAGGAAATCTGCTCTTTTAGTTGAAGTGCCCAGGGGAATTGCTGCAGACAGGGACACCGCTGTTTGCACCGTGACGCCAACCAGAACAGCTTCCAGACAGATGATGAAAGGCTTTGTGGAGATCAACACGTTCATCCACTCGGCTCCTCAGCAAAAATCTAATGAGTGGATGCACCTGCCGCCTATTTATACCCGTGTGCACGGGGAGTGGCTCAGGTATGCAAAATCCACTAGCCAATATTCATTGGCGTTTTCTCTTAAAGTCAGAGATGATTGGGGCTTCCAAGTAAATCCCCTATGTCGTCACGACATAACTCGTAGTGACCGATAGATAGGGAACCAGGAACTATGATGAATCAGCGCTAAATATATAGTTATTTCAAAATACTAATTTATTTAATTTTAAATGAAACAAATGTAATCCTGATAGTATTCCCACTTTTTACAAAATGTAACTGTAATCTGAATACTTTGTTTTTTGATGTAACTGTAACGGATTACAGTTACTAGATTTTTGTATCCTGATTACATAACGCTGTTACATGCATTCCGTTACTCCCCAACCCTGCTGATCTATAAGATATATATATATATATATATATATATATATTGCTTGTCTATGAGTATTTATGGCCAGACTACCACATCATTGCTTTAAAAATAAGGTGACCATACATGCCATTTTTCCCGGACGTGTCCTGACCAGGATTTCTATATTGCTTTGATTCAAAGTACCTCGAGAACATAAGGAACCGAAGTCATACACAGATTGGTCTGCACACGCAAACAAAGCCAAATCCTAAATATTTTAGGCAATATAGAAATCCTGGCCAGGATGCGTCTGGAAAAAATGGCACATATGGTCACCCTATATAAAAATAATGCTTGAAGAAATATTTAATTCTCGATGTGTCTGCTATATTAATTCAGCTGATATTGTGTTTTACAGCAAAAACAGCGTCTTGACTAAAAAAAAAATTAAAAAAAAACACAAGCTTGTTTTCAGCTGGCTAAGAACGCTTTGGTGGACACCCGTTAATAATATAGCTACTGAAATTAATATATTACATTTCAGTTTGTTTCTCACCAAACCCTATCATATACACCCCAAACACTAGGAATACAGCAGGTGTTGCATGAGACCATTTCAGAATCAGAATCAGAATGAGTTTTATTGCCAGGTATGTTTACACATACAAGGAATTTGTTTTCGTGACAGAAGCTTCCACAGTGCAACAGAATGACAGTGACAGAACAAAAACAGATAATAAAAGAAGAAGCTATTTTGTGATAGCTTTGGTGTCTTTTTTTAAAGTTTGATGTTGATCACCATATACTGCCATATATCGACAAGCACATGCACATCTTTTCAAAAATCTCCTTTTGTGGTCTGAAAAAGAAAGAAGGGCATAAGGCATGAGAACAAAACAAGGGTGAGTGAATTGGTGTTGTTCAGTCATTTTAGGCTGAAAAAAAAAAAAAGTTTGGAAATTTAAAAAAAACGCTACTTCATCGGAATGTTACGAAACGCAGTGACTTTTATGGCAGTCACTATGTGAATTTAAGCAATTGTGTCTAAAAACACTGCTCAGTAATTAAAGAATACACAGCACTGAACATATGGCTATACAGGCATCTAAGGGCTGCATGGTATTACAAATGATTTTCTTTTTTTCCACAAGATGAAACAAATCTGGCTTCTTTCAATGGATTTTAAATACTTTTGCTCTGTTTTTAACTTAAATACTGCATTAATTGAAAAGAAAATATAAAATATATATATTTTTAGAATTTTGTTTTTACATTTTATACAGAAAATAGTCCATAATTTAGATAAGAATATTAATTAGTAACATGAAATACACTCAAAATGCAAAATATTAAATAGAAACACTGAAATGAAATATAGTATAGCCTATTCATTTTACAAAAATAAAATTATTATACAATTATGGCCTCCAGTCAGTTTTAACTGTGAACAACACAAATGTGACTCCCAAAGGAACAATACCAGAGGGTTAAGCAATGTCTTTGTTTGCATGTTGTTCTCATAGTTTGGGACCAGATTTGTTCTCTGAATGTGAAAAAACCTGTCAAACCAGTCAAGCCCTACAAAGTGTGAAGGCTGACCATATCCTCTTTTTACCAGACATGTCCTGGCCGGAATTTCTAAATTGCGCAAAATTTCGGGTTTTGGCTTTGTTTACCTATTGTTTTCGTACTTGCTGAAGGTAATGACTTAAAAGTAGCTTAACCAATAGTGTTTAAGCATTGTATATTATCGACCAATCATGGCCTACGAGAAGGTGGGATCTACAGAGAATGGTCAAAGCAATGCAAATATTTGTACATCTAATGTATGAAGACTTCAGGCCTTTCTTGACAGTTATAGAAGAGTGGGCTGGCAGATATTCAGGGTGGGTATTTTTGGCGGGGGCGAGGGGATACAGTCTAGATATTTATTCTGTAGTTTTTGTTATATTAAGTAATAATAATAATAATAATAATAATAATAATAATATTGCTATATTATTTTTAAGTACACTGGGAAAAAAAGAGCAGTATCATGCTTTCATGGGCAGCCTAGCAAACCAAAGAATATCATGCATTTTCACAACAAAATTAACTTTTTTTTTTTCTTGCCTTGCTCCTCAACACTTTCATCAGTAATCATGCATCCTTCCTGTTAACACAAAGTTTTCTCTCTCTTTCAGGTTTAATTTGGCTTATATTAATGACAGTGATGTTGGGCTGAAGACAGATCTGGTGACCATCAACCCCAGTCAGATTAAGAAAGAGTCAGTATCCATAAAAATAAGTTTAATTAGCGTTTGAATAGGCATGTTTCAGATTCAGTTTGATCGGATGAGTTTAAGCTCTCAGTAAGACGAGTTCTTGTTTTTGATGATTGCAATTTCTAAATAATAATTCTAAGAGCTTTATGCAAAAACACATTCATTGGACATTTTTTCACATCCCTGTATAGTAGTTTGGATGCACGGTTACCATTTGGAAACTAGCTGTAACCAGATCCTGCTCAAACTGTCTCTATAAAATTTATAGACCTTACTGTATGTAGCGCCGACCAATTTCAACACTGCATTCAATGTGTTTAGTCTTCTGGTTTGTATTTCCACGTGTCAAGTAAGAGCTTATATATTTATGAATGAACCACTCATTTTCAAATCTTCCCAGGCTTTTAACATTTATGACATCCACTTCAAACAATATAGCTCATGATAACTTTTATTAACTCTACAATAAGTAGCTGAACTAATTACTCTTTAACAGCAAAGCACAGAAACATACAGAAGTTCAAACACAAAATAGCTGGTTTCACTGGCACATAAGGTCTATACACTGTGGTTATAATTTGGCTCATCTGTCAGGTTGTAAAACAAAAACAATGCTTTAAATGGGAGCACTGGGAAAGCATTCAGCTACACCCGGTCTTGTATCTCCAAACTTGTTTTGTTTTTTTATTATTATTATTACAGCAATGGTCCTAAAAAAAGCATAATAATTTTCTTTCAAAATAATCTCATTGTACTTACTTTTAATGATGGGGAGGCATGACGACCTCTTTTGGATAGTTTTTGTGTGATTCACAAATTGGCAATCATATATCAGCCGATATTTGGCATTTTTCAAATATCGGCATCTGAAGTATAAGTGTCACGCTCCTGGACTGTTTTGTTGTGTTTTCCCTTCCCATGTGTTCCGTGATCCAGTTTCTCCCCAGTCTGAGTAGTTTCATTATTAGTTGATTCCCCGCACCTGTCTGTCCCTTATTTAAGTTAGTATATAATGTGTAGTCCTTTCTATGTTTCTTTGTTGGTTCTTGAATGTCATCCTTGTGAGTCTCCATATGTTCCTTGCCTTTTGAGTCATTAAAGACTGTTATTTGAAGCTGAGCTCCACGTCTCCTCGTTCCGTGCTCCTAAGTAACTTGACAGAAGAACCGATCGAAACAGTAACCTCCGTGTGTCTACCCTTCGTTTTGTTTCTCGTTTGACTCAGTGTTTTTTCTTTCCGTTGTGCCACATGGATCCCCTCGTTTGTCCCGAATTCCTCCTCCTCCTGCTGGACCGGGGGACAGAGCTCTCGAGGACCATTCACGACCGTTCCTGTTGTTAGCTAACACCACCAGCTACCCGGACGATGCGTTCTGCTCATTCTATGATGCAAGCTTTAATACCACGAGCAGAGTGCCGTCATCCGAAGATGGTCCTCGAGAGGATTTCGCCGCCTTCGTGGAGTGCACTCTGGTGAGAAAAGGATCGCCACTCACCATCTGCCCCGTGGATGATCTCGCCAGATCCACTCCAGACCCAGAGCCCAGCCCACCAAACGCCCGCAATGCGGAGCATCAGCCCGAGCCCACCGATGATGAAGAGCCATTTCCCGGCATGATCGATGAGCCAGCGCAATGCCGAGCGACTAAGCAGAGGATCACCCCAGACGTTGAGCCCAACCCGTCAGACCAGGTGCGAGAGCCGGCGACAGTGCCCACCGCGAGGGAGCAAGCCGTGGATGGTGAGAGCGCGGAGTGGAGCACCGTCCACTGCACCGTGCCTGAGGGTGAGCTGATAGTACATCGGGGACTGCTGGACTTCGAGGGGGACTTAATCAACGGGGAAGCAGATCTGGAGGCCGACTTGCCCCCTCTCCTCTCTCCTTCATCCCCGCTAGTCCCATCCAGCCCTACGTCGTCTCCTGTCCCCGTGTCCAGCCCAGAGTGGTCTCCTGTTTCCCAGTCTGGCCAAGAGAGAGACTCAGTCTCCGAGTCCAGTCAGGAGTGGGCTTTGAGAGCCCGGAGGCTCACGAATGCCCACCCACCCGCCCGCCCGCTCCTGCCTCCTCCACCGCTGTCGTCTGGCAGCCCCTCTGTTCACCCTCAGCCCACCATCAGTACGGTGAGAGCTCTGCGGGACTGCCATCCTCCAGCATAGCCATGGTCAGAGTATCCCTCACCTCCGCCTCCAGCCTCCGAGGCCAAGACTCCGCCTCAGCCCGTAGACCCAGCAGCTCCACCTCGACTCCTAGCTCCCTCGCCTCCACCGTCACCCGTCGATCCACCAGCATCACCGGGCTCCCTCATCCCTCCGGCTCCGGCTCCGCCTTGGTCGGGCGTCGACCCGCCATCGCTTCAGGACTCCGCTCCTCCAGCTGCACCTCGTTGCTCCATCCCACCGGCTCCGTTGGGCTCCTACCTCCCGCCAGCTCCACCTTGGTCCTCAGTCGCTCCGGCTCCGCCATGGATCTCCGGATCTCCGCCTTGGTCGCCAGAGTCCTTGGCTCCACCCTGATCCCCCAGATCCTCAGCATCCCCCTGGCTTGTTGGCTCTCCGTCTCTGCCTCGGGCTCCTCCACTACCTGCTGTGCCGCTGTTGGTCGGCCACCTGAAGTCGGCAGCCATTCCTCCTCCATGGCTTCTCCCTCCGTGGGCCCCACCATGGGCCGTCATCATGGCTGTGGCCTGGGTCCAGCTGTGCTCCTCCTGCTCCAGGTCCCTTCTGTCTCTTCCCTGGCTCCTCCTTCCTTTGTCGCCGCCCTGGACTGTGTCTGCCCGCTCCCCCCTCCCTGATGGATATGTTACGGCGTGGATCGTGCCTTCTGGGAGGGGGGGAGTAATGTCATGCTCCTGGACTGTTTTGTTGTGTTTTCCCTCCCCATGTGTTCCGTGACCCAGTTTCTCCCCAGTCTGATTAGTTTGATTATTAGTTGATTCCCCGCACCTGTCTGTCCCTCGTTTAAGTTTGTATATAATGTGTAGTCCTTTCTATGTTTCCTTGTCGGTTCTTGAATGTCATCCTTGTGAGTCTCCATATGAAGAGTTCAGATGCACTTCTTTTCTTTTAAATGAGCATTTTTTATCAGGCACTTATGATCAGGTTCTGTAGTTTCATTTTAAAGGTAATGATAAGGTTATTAGTTAGTGAATAAAATAACTTTTTTTCAAAAATGTCACTTTAGACAATTCATTGGTTTTTAATAAGTCAGATTTTCTTTTGTGTCAAAACAAGCTAAATCCACTTTTATTTATTTATTTATGTTTATTTTTTTGCAAAAACCTCTAAATCCACCTCTTTGGGACAAGACAGTAAATAGTTGAAAAATCACTAAAGATGCAATTAGAAACCCTGAAAAAGATGAGAGCACAATAATTTCAAAACTAAACAGTAGACAAACCTCTTTACATGGGGGTTAAATGAGATCTGTGATTATTTGCCTTTCCCACCCCATTTCTCTGCAGTCACCCTTCTGCCCTGTCTGAATACAGGCAAAAATATATACAAACCTGATTCCAAAAAAGTTGGGACACTGTACAAATTGTGAATAAAAAAGGAATGCAATAATTTACAAATCTCATAAACTTATATTTTATTCACAATAGAATATAGATAACATATCAAATGTTGAAAGTGAGACATTTTGAAATGTCATGCCAAATATTGGCTCATTTTGGATTTCATGAGAGCTACACATTCCAAAAAAGTTGAGACAGGTAGCAATAAGAGGCCAGAAAAGTTAAATGTACATATAAGGAACAGCTGGAGGACCAATTTGCAACTTATTAGGTCAATTGGCAACATGATTGGGTATAAAAAGAGCCTCTCAGAGTGGCAGTGTCTCTCAGAAGTCAAGATGGGAAGAGGATCACCAATTCCCCCAATGCTGCGGCGAAAAATAGTGGAGCAATATCAGAAAGGAGTTTCTCAGAGAAAAATTGCAAAGAGTTTGAAGTTATCATCATCTACAGTGCATAATATCATCCAAAGATTCAGAGAATCTGGAACAATCTCTGCGCGTATAGGTCAAGGCCGGAAAACCATACTGGATGCCCGTGATCTTCGGGCCCTTAGACGGCACTGCATCACATACAGGAATGCTACTGTAATGGAAATCACAACATGGGCTCAGGAATACTTCCAGAAAACATTGTCGGTGAACACAATCCACCGTGCCATTTGCCGTTGCCGGCTAAAACTCTATAGGTCAAAAAAGAAGCCATATCTAAACATGATCCAGAAGCGCAGGCGTTTTCTTTGGGCCAAGGCTCATTTAAAATGGACTGTGGCAAAGTGGAAAACTGTTCTGTGGTCAGACGAATCAAAATTTGAAGTTCTTTTTGGAAAACTGGGACGCCATGTCATCTGGACTAAAGAGGACAAGGACAACCCAAGTTGTTATCAGCGCTCAGTTCAGAAGCCTGCATCTCTGATAGTATGGGGTTGCATGCGTGCGTATGGCATGGGCAGCTTACACATCTGGAAAGGCACCATCAATGCTGAAAGGTATATCCAAGTTCTAGAACAACATATGCTCCCATCCAGACGTCGTCTCTTTCAGGGAAGACCTTGCATTTTCCAACATGACAATGCCAGACCACATACTGCATCAATTACAACATCATGGCTGCGTAGAAGAAGGATCCGGGTACTGAAATGGCCAGCCTGCAGTCCAGATCTTTCACCCATAGAAAACATTTGGTGCATCATAAAGAGGAAGATGCGACGAAGAAGTAAGAGAGTTGAGCAACTAGAAGCCTGTATTAGACAAGAATGGGACAACATTCCTATTCCTAAACTTGAGCAACTTGTCTCCTCAGTCCCCAGACGTTTGCAGACTGTTATGAAAAGAAGAGGGGATGCCACACAGTGGTAAACATGGCCTTGTCCCAACTTTTTTGAGATGTTGATGCCATGAAATGTAAAATCAATTTATTTTTCCCTTAAAATGATACATTTTCTCAGTTTAAACATTTGATATGTCATCTATGTTGTATTCTGAATAAAATATTGAAATTTGAAACTTCCACATCATTGCATTCTGTTTTTATTCACAATTTGTACAGTGTCCCAACTTTTTTGGAATCGGGTTTGTGTATATATACATATATATATATATATATATATATATATATATATATATATAATAAAAGATTCACACAGTATAACCACAATGGCACAAAATGGCAACATGTTTATTTTAACAACAAAAAACAGACGTTACACAAACAACCCAACATTAAAAATGCATTAAAAATACATGTCAAGTAAGTGCATTGCCAATAACATTAAATTGACATTAATAAAATCTTAACAAATCAAGATATTTGGGATTTAGATTCAAGTAGAACAAAGTAAACATTGTTTGTAAACAAAGCTTATAAGATTCAAATAAGTGTAGTGTATAATCAAGTATGTATGTGAGAACAGAGCAAAACATTCTGATAAATCCTCAGACACTTATTTCTGAATAGAAACATCAATATTCCCCATGCCCACCACTATCATAACGTGCTATGTGCAAATAGTAAAAGTATAATTAGTGCAAATAGTGTAAAGTATAATTATATATAGTGTATAACTCAAGTATAAGAAAATTCAGTGCACAAAACAGGTATTCTAGTTAAAATTTTGAAAGGCCTAAACAACTGTCTTAAACTAAAATGTTCCAATATAAACTGAGTATCAAATTCAAGTAGAATAAAATACTTCATGAAATGTAATACAACATTAAGATAGTAATAAATAACAATAACAATAAATGAGACTTGACCTCTTAGTCAATTACCAATATCTTAAAATAGCTTACACTAGCAAATAAAACACACACAGTACTGTGCAAAAAGAGGACATCTCTTACACTTTTAGATGCTGTCATTCATCCTCACTATCCTCAAGGTCTTGTTCAATGTCCTTGTCACCATCACTTGCCAGGATATTTTCATAGAACTCGTGCACAGCTTTTGGCACTCCCAACCAGGGGAGGACTGGCCATCTGGATGTTCTGGAGAAGTCCAGAATGGCTGTCCATTTGAGAATGGCATCTTGTTTGACTTTGTCATTGGTGAAATAGAGCTGTTGTTTGATGTATAATAAATCAGATTCCTTCAAAGTAACGGCACTGCACGAAGAACTGCTATGAGTGCATGCTACACTTGCTACTAAGCCATTTCCACTGTATCTATTTTCTTTTGCCTTATAACAGGCAGAGTTTTGAGGTAAATAACGTTTTCTTCTGCCATTCAGTGTCAGTAGGACAGGCTCATCCATTTCATCGTACTCCATCTTTTATGTTAAAAATCTCAATCTGAATCTAAAACAATCTCCACAAAAATCTCCTCAGCGCGCCGCTATATTGAAACGGCTCGAAATCATGATTCGATTTGCGCCTTCTTATTGGTTCTCGGAACATAGTGGCTTTGCTGCCAAAGGGAAGTGACATCTAGAGGCTTTTGCCAACAAACCGATATTTCTGAATGGGCTGAGGCTGGGATTTAGAGGATTTGAAGCAAACGTATTTGTTGAACGTGTACTATGTGCCGTAAGCATTCGCTCAGTGAGCTGTTTCGGTGCATGTCTCTTTAAATAATAATGATCCCATCTGTTCTGTGGGGCGTCAAGTCACCTTTATTTATATTGCGCTTTATACAATACTGATTGTGTCAAAGCAGCTTTACGGTGTCAAAAAGAAAATAATTTGTCAATAATGCAAGAGGACAATAACAAAGAGTCATTTTCCAGCTAAAGTCAGTTCGGTTGATGATTCAGTGATGTCATCATCCAGTTCAGCTCTCTTCCAATAGTGTCTGTGCAATCAGTCAAGTGTCCCCAACTAAACAAGCCAGAGGCGACAGCGAAAACTCCATTGGTGACATAAATGGAGAATATAACCTTGGGAGAAACCAGGCTCAGTCGGGGGGAGCCAGGATGGGGGTCTAAAATAGTTCTGTAGGAACTATCAGTGACGTAGTGTACCCTGATTGGCCAAACATATAAGAAACACTGGCTACCCAGAATTTTAAAAAGCTAAAAATATTTATAATATAAATAAATATTTACTCCACCAACATGGAAAACAGCGATAATGGCATTTACCTGTTGTCTGCAGCGTTATGTTCTTTTCTCAGTCTTGATGATATGTAACACTGCAAGTTGTCATAGATTTAGTCAGATTTTTGTGCTCTTTTAATCGTGTAAATTTTCCATTTACATTCCATCTCCATTACCGTTAACCCACGACACACAACAAAAACAGCTCCATTCTCCATTCACTGTTTGTTGACGTTTGTAAATGCCGCAAATAAAGATGTCGCTGTCAGCCGATTCAGAGTTCCTGCTGCCAGTGTGAATACAACCAGGAAAATGACCCGAGGGAGAAATTGGTTCTATACGAATGACCCTGCTGGCTAGTTCCTATAACTAAGTTCCTAGAAGTACACAGTGCGAAAGCACCTTGATATTAGTGTAGATGCCATTCCTCTTACAGTGTAGCGAGTACATCGGATGTTATGGGAAGTGTTCCCAGTTCTGGTTGACCTAATTAATGCAGCCTACAATTTTTTAACACAGTGGTTCTCAACCTTTTTTACCCCAAGGCCTCCCTACTCCCCAAGTCAGTATTGCAAGCCCATGTAATTATTTTCAAACAAAACAAATTCAAGATAGATTTAAACATTCAGTGTTCTTTGCGGACATACTTTGCAAAAATGTCACCCTGGCTGTGCAACCTGGCAGATATTCTTTACAACTTAAAAATATGTAAAGCTTATTTATACTTTAAAGCTGCAGTCAGTAACATTTTTTGGTTTAAAAAAACTCGATTTTTGAGCATGTACATAACCAACCAGTATTCAAAACTATCTCCTTACCTTAGCCTGATTCACAATGGGAAGCTTATAATAATGTTTTTTTTTTTTTTTCATTTTAGTGGTACTGGTAGGAATTCGCAGGAAATTCGAGCATGCCGCTGCGTCATTATCTCATATCTGTAAAACATAAAGAAGTTGTCCCAGATAATAGGCTATATCGCATGTGAGGATCCTGCAGGTGACGGATCATTTATAGCCTTTTCTCACAGCAGCTGGAATAATTAAATTGATCATTTTGATGACAGATTGTAATCCAGAAAAGATTATGTGTTTATAAAATACATGTGACTTAAATTAAATTATATTCCAGTTTTAAATGTGCATCTGATAACAGATAGCCTATGTGGGATTGCACAAGTTTTGTATTTTAAAGAGAACCAGTTCTAAGGAAGAATAATTTGCTTTTTGGGTTAAAATAATTTATATGAAATTCGTATGGTATGACAATTAGAGATTAGACTGTACAGAAATTGGAATCTACATGTAACGCTACAAACTACATACACGTAGTCATTCAATGCGGATGTTGTTACCATTAACAATTTGAGAACAAAATATGACAGTAACAATAATTTGCATGGTTTGATGTGATATGATCTAAGCCAGGGCTATTCAATTAGTTTCATTTGAGGGCCAAATTATTGAATTTAGCATTAGTGCTATCAATAGATTAAAAAATAACTAATTAATCACACATTTTTTATGTAATTAATTGTGATTAATTGCATATTAATATATTTATATTATCATAATTTCACATTGAACCTCCAAATTAATGTAGAAACAACATAAAGATGGTATATTTTAAATAAGGTTTAATGGTATCTTTTTACTAAGTAGCCTACTATTAATGAAGGCCAGTATCATTGATACCAATAAGGTTACTGATATCTCCATTAAATTCATTTTCCCTCAATTTTAGCCATTCAACATTACAGTATAATTGAAAGCCATTATTTTTAACACTTAATAGGCTCTGAAAAATATGACAACTTTTAATTTAATTGAACTTAAAACAGTCTTCACATAAACTTTAAACTGTATATGTATAAAGTATAAAATGAATGTAAATGAATCTTTATTCAAACTACAAAAGTTAATCAGCGACTAGAGCAGCAGAGTGATTTCTCCTTTTTCTTTTGTTCTTTGATTTCCATCAATGACAGACTTCATCAGGTTTCACTTTAAAAGCAGCGCTATCTCTTTAAAACCTGATGCACATGACGCGGATCTGACACACATTCGCTTTTCTCCCAACATTTTATGGTCATTTAGGATTCATTTTCAGACCGTATTTACGAGGTAACTCACCATAACAGCACATTTTAACATAACTGTGTTGCGGTTTTGTCTGCTGAAGTAGCTCAGCAGCGTATGTGGAAAGTCGAACACGCAGCCTTTCAAACTATCTACTCCAGTTGATAATCAACTTCATCCAGTCTCTGCGCTATTTCTTGCTAGAAGATATGACCGATAGCACTGTCATTATACTCATGTAAATTACAGTTGCGGATATTTCATAATCCCCTCACATGAGCACTTGTCAACGCTGCCGTCGATGTTGCGGTCTCTGGTAGTATGTCTTCCTTTTGTTTCTCGGCTGTGAAACAATGGCCCGGGCCAGTGTTGCCACCTTGTGGACAAACTAATTAGAGCAAGAAACAATTCAAGGCTTGTGTGTGACTCTTCCCCCGGGCCGGATGAAGGTGATTGGCAGGCCGGATTAGGCCTGGAGGCCAACTATTGAATAGCCCTGATCTAAGCGATCGTTAGATTTAACCACCATTGTTTGCGCAATTTATTGCAATGCTTTTTTTCCTCAGTTGGTCAGAACAAAAGTGGCAGACTTCTTACTTACTTGTTCAGATGACAATATCCGGTGAAAATTCTTATTTGGGCCATACTTCCAAGACGTAGGCTAGAATCAATGATTCCTAAGTACAGTATCCACACCGGTGCGGTGACTGACAGCCACACATAATCCTCAAAACATTAGATTCATCTGTGCTGGAGCCGTGCCGGTGCACAACCCACATAATGAAGATAATTCCACAAATAACTGCAATTGCAGGTTTCAAACAGAGATGGTGACAAAGAGGCAAAAAATGGTGTTTTTCTGTCAATATGGGGTGCTGTGTGTACATTAATGAGGAAAAAAAAAATGAACAAATGATTTTAGCAAATGGCTGCAATATAACAAAGAGTGAAAAATTTAAGGGGGTCTGAACACTTTCCGTACCCACTGTATAAGGGAGTGGGGGAACGAGCGACAGGTGGGGGAGAGACGACTCGTGATTCGCGCACCCCTGCTGAGGGATAAGCGCTGATTACCCGGACCACGAGCCGCCGAACCTGACAGGACAACACAAACCACGAGAGGAGCCGGAGCAGCCCCCTGACCTGTGACACAGGAGAGGTGGTGCTGTTTTTATTATTATTTACATTTACATTTATCTAACATATTAATCATAAAATTTGTGAAATTAATATGCTTTAATTATAAGATATCTCGAGCCCCCCCCCGGAGGATCACTGAGTCCCCCTAGTGGGGCGTACCTATCTACGTAAAAGCAGCCCATAACAAACAGGTTGCGTGATTTCCTTTCAGCTTTTCTGAGCTGGCATTACGCCAAAACCCTAAATGCTGAAACTAAATGCAGAAAAAGCTAAGAATGTTACAATTTTATCCGATGCAACCAATGACAATACAGTCATTGGTCGCAATCTAGCAATCATGAAGCATGCTCATGGTGCCAACACTAGTCTAATATTTACATATTAAAGGTGGGGTAAGCGATTTATGGTAGCAATGGTGATTTTTGAAATCACCAAGACAAACACACCCCTACCCCAAAAGGGTCTTGCCCCTATTTTGATAGCTCCACCCCACACATATGTATGCAAACCAGGCAACAATAGTTCTGTGAAACAAAGCAAAACTAATGTTACTCACATATCGAGAAGAAACAAAACAACCTCGGTGCCCGATCACAGGCCTTCCTGCTCCTTGAGTTCTCTCCAGCGCTGGAAAGCTGATCCGGTATTTACGTGGGTCCTACTTCTTGCCTTTGCTGTCTACCAGTGTAGACAGACTTTAGTTGGTGCGGCGCGGCTGGTGCAGTCGCGTCCGTTGTAGACACGGTGTATAAGCCTTCTTTTGTTCCACAGACGTTTTCCACTTTTGTTTTTTATCGCCATCTCTATCTTTCTGTCACCGCTCAGCTAGGTTAATGTCCGTCCTGTGCACTGAACGTTCTCTCCCCCGCTGCCCCACATCATGAGTAGACACGCCCCTTACTGCTGATTGGCTACAAGTTTGTTTTGGTACTCAGCCCTGACTCGTTTTCTAAAGTGTTTTTGAAAAAATACATACCCCACCTTTAATTTGTAAAATTACATTTTCACTGTGCTTGATTATCTAGTCTTCTCTCAGTGGATATTTAGAGTGTTTATTTAAAATTCTCTCTCTCTCTCTCTCTCTCTCTCTCTCTCTCTCTCTCTCTCTCTGTGTGTGTGTGTGTGTAGATATGCAGACCTGGAGCAGAATCTGGATCCATTGGTGGAGCGGGTCAGTGTGTACGGAAATGCCTCCCTTGTTATGCCCGCCTTTGCCTACACCTTCTGCACTGAACTGTCAATCAGAGCTCTTAATGCCCTTTATCCAACCAGACCTCAGCAGCCTTTGGCGTTCTTCAGCCCGTATTACCTGCAGACATTGGACCGTTTCTGGAAGGGGCGTGGTCTGAAGTCGATCCGCCTCTCCTCTGGGTTTATGTTAATTAGCACAGCGCTAGAACTCTGTGAGCATGTGCATGTTTACGGATTCTGGCCATTTGACACTGACCTGCATGACAATCCTGTTCCGTACCATTATTACGACCTAAAAAGACCGAGCAAACGCATGCACAAAATGCCGGAGGAGTTTGTGCGGCTTCTGCAGCTTCACAGCCAGGGAGCGCTAACACTGCACCTGCAGCCCTGCTCCTCAGATGCAAGCTGACATCTGCATGCATAATAAAATATATTGGATATTACATCAATTATTTAAAGATCATTATTTTGTGTATTGGGTGGAATAGATTATGTTAGCATGCTTTAATGTTCAAAAAAATACATTATTTTTCACATACTTTACATTATTCTAGCACCCCATTCTAAAATGCACTGATTTCTACAAAGCCCCTCCTTCCGAAAAGCTCAGTGTGCTCTGATTGGCCAGCAGACCCAGTGCATTGTGATTGGCCGAACACCTCAAGCATGTGGCAGAAATGTAAGGCTAATTGTGAGCTTCAGCTTCCAAAGCAATTATAAAGACAGTTATTAATGTCATCAGTTTGAGCCCGAGTCAGATTCTAAAAATGTAGATGACCAAGCTGATCGATCTAGACCAACTTTGCAAGCATGACTTATGCAGAACGTATCAGAGTGGTCAGCTGCACTTGACTCTGCCAAGCAAAATAGACTCGACTGACTGAATTCTAAGTGCGTCCAATTTTGAAAGCCAAATAATTTGCTTGCAAACATAAACATAACGTGTCTCCACAACATGCACACAACAATTACCTAACACATTAAATAAAACAAAAAATGATTTACTTTGTCTTATAGAAAGAATCAAACCATTACAATAAAGGATTTTCTTCTATTCAAAGTTTGAGTTCTACTGAACACACAGAAAAAAAATATAGAGAGTTTTTCTGCGTGTCTCAGTTCACAGCTCTTTCCTTGACTTGTTTATTAGTGTTTTGAGGACAAGCAAGCTTAATTATTTTTCTGAATTGTGTAATACAGAGTGTTATCGATTGACTTTAGGACCATAAATTAATTTCACTGCATAAATGAGACTTCAGGTTGTAGAAATTGTAAATATATAAGTAATATATATATAAGGGAAACAAGTCAATTTAGCTCAAAGGAAATCATTTATGATTTTATAGGGAATTTGAACAGAATCACTGTTTCACGGCTGATCACTGAGTCGGCAGCGAGTCACTGAACGAGCCGTATAACATCAACTCTGCACTGGATATTACAATCCAAAATATAGTGAACACACTATTAATAAGCACAGTAACAAGATCGGCAGATTAAGACATTAACTTGTAAGCACAAAACACAAGATACTTCTCTTTTCAATATAAATAAGACTTTATTTATATAAACCTAAGACATGTAAACTAATCTAATCTAACACATGAACACAAGCATTCACACATTCACACGTTGCAGAAAGAGAGGAAAGGATGAGTTTACAGAATGAAAATGTGAAATCCCAAGTTTACAGCAATATGTGCAATTGCCTATAGACCTGAACCATCAATCATTTGACCCTCGCATTGAGTTTCTCAATGAGGCTAAAATTTATATTAAACTGCACCGACTCAGCAAAAGTCTGGAGGTTGTACTTGCTTGTGTTGCCTTAAGGAATTCCCTTGTGTCCTTGTCTCTTTGGAGAAAGGGGTTTCGCGAGGTTGCTGATTGGCTGAGTTCAGTGGTCTTTCGTAGTAAAGTCTTGGGCGTTGGCTCTTGATGCTGAGTTGGTCTGGTTGAAGTTTGGGCGGGTGCAGTCAGAGCTGGACTTTGCGGCAAACTTAACTTAACGAAACTCTCACGGAAAGACAAGAAATCAAAGTAAAAGAATCAAAGAATGTAACGAGACTAGGTGGTTTTTCTTCTCATTGTGTTGGCAGCTGGCACGTAGGCCAGAGCACGCTCAAAGAGCAGCGTCGAAACGCGGTGGCAAAAGAGAAGAAGAAGAGAAGCAGAGGAAGAGCCAAGAGGAAGAGCTGTCCTGAGTATTTAAACTCTGCTTCTAGACCGTCCTATCTGGACGTCTTGACCAATTAGAAATGATCTTGGCTCGTGGTGTTGTATGTTTCTCCTCCCCATTCATAAATCTAACATGTTATCTTATCAGTCATATGGTCCAAATGTTCCCGCTCTTACAGAGTACAATTTTGGACATGATTTCTCTAACAAGACTATGGTACATTTGACAAAGAATTGATTGGAAGAAACATTTAAAGCATGATTTTTCAAACTCATACATACCACACAAGGATATGAACTCTTAAACTATTCCCTAGTTATTAAAATACATACATAATATGTGATTAAAACATGATCATCAATTGTGTGGGTTACATACATAATATGGAGTTCATTAGTTGCTCATAAGTCCTTTTAAGATGATTTTAGGTGCATATGGAAACGACTCTGTGGACAAAGGAATTTTAGTCTGAACTTTCTTCTATGTGGAGATAAGAGAAGCTGTGATTTCTATCGTGGAACACATGTGATGGACATCTCTTTGATCATCAGTTGTGATTACTTGCCCCAAATTTGACAGTTTCCTTCCTTCATTGGACTTATCAATAAATGTTCTTTTGTTTGAATGTTGCGAGCTGTTCTGTGAAAGAGGCTTGTTGGTTTGCTTTCTTCAGAGGGCTGGAGCTAGGAATCTGATTTATGACGAACATCCTGTTGCAGCCTTGGGATCCTCTCTGGAATTTCGGCTCCTCGTGTTTCAATGTTCGGATCGAATCTTAACTTTGTCTGACTCATTCTGATCCTACAAGGTTCATCATGGTGAACGACAAAGCAGTTTCTCACAGCGACCGGATCTAATACAGATGTAAAAATACAGTAACTAAAAACTGTAGTTGAGTGCTTTAGTAGTTGATGCAGAAACGGCTGTAAAGGAAAGTAAACACTAAGACCCACGTCATGTCTATGCTTCATTATAGTGTCCAGTTTTGGTGGCCAATTGATTGTCACCAAAATTGGCACAGATAATCTTCTGACTGTGCTGGCAAAAAGTTATCAAAAGATTTTCGATAGGCCGTTCTCATAAACCGCGTAAACAAATTTGACGAAGTTTGTGCAAAAATTGACATACAGACTATATCTATTACTTTATATGAGTACAAAGACATTTTTATTGGCCATAACTTCTAGAGAAAAATAGAGCCGATACTGGACTAAGATGAATATGAAAGAGGATTAGAGCCAAACAATTCCAAACCAAACCATCTCGAGGTTAAGGTCATTATAATGTGAGATTAAACTCATTCAATTTTAAGAAAAATGTCAAAATAAAATGTTGAGAATAAAATCATAAAATTTTGAGAATAAGTCGTGTTTCGAGAAAAAAGCTCATTAAATTTAGAGAGAAAAAAAGTCTAGATAAAATGCTGAAAATAAGCACTGGTGTCCTGTTAATTTTATCTCGTTGGACAAAGTAAAACAGCGTCTGCAGTGGCGTAGGTCAGAGTGTAGCTAATGCTCATGGATATAGCATGATGAGATCGACCAGACTTCGAGTCCACTTTTTGCCGATCTCGCTCTTATTGCATTTCTCATCACATATCGCATCAGAAAAGTGGAAATCAATTGCCTAACGAGTGTTTAATAATAATGTATTAATAAGGGTAGGCAGGCTAGGGAGGGCTTTGTTGTCCCAATGATTAAATCATTTACACTCTGTTATTACTGCATCCTGTTAATGTACAGCAATACTGAGGTGCAAGTAGTATCTGTCACTGTTTATAAGTGTAAATAGCATCTAATTACTATTTACACTTATTGCATAGATCTGCTGTAGCGTAAATAGTATGGCTATTTTCACTTAGTGTAAACAGCACATTGCTTAAAAAAAAAAAAAATGCTGCTGTTGTCACTTAGTGTAAATAGAATACATAATTTTTTTTCACTTAGTGTAAATAGCATCTATGGCTATTTGCACTTATTGTCACTGCCCTAAACTAAAACCATACAGCATTGCCATTAATGGCTGGACAGATTACAGTAGTTTTGTTCTATGGATAAAGGCATACACAACCATCATCGATCCCAAAGTAATAGCAAGTTTTTCTCAAAACACAATGACTTTTTTCTCGTAATTTAATGAGTTTATTCTCAACATTTTATTTTGACTTTTCTCAAAATTTAACAAGTTTTTTTCTCAAAAACAACTTTTTCTTGTAATTTCATGAGTTTATTCTCAACGTTTCATTCAGGCCCGAATCATCTTCCGTAGGTGAAAGTCCATTTTGTCATGCAGTGAAAAAGATTGCAGAGCAAAGAGGACACAGACAACATGTCAACAGACAAGACAGAACAGGTTAGTTTTGATTTGAAACAAAGTCTCAGCTTTCATTCTGAAAGTGTTATTATTTATTGAAATTCAAATGCTTTGAGCTGTTTAATGTGGCGTGACAGAGTGCCACACGTCAGTTCAAGCAGCACATACTGATAAGCTTCCTCTTTACTACACAAAATAAACATGAATGAACATATGAGGGCATGTTAAAAGAAATAGTACAGCTTACTGAGATGTATTGTCTCCTATAATCACTCGATCAGTGTTTCAACCGCAGAAATACTTCAATAAAACAGCTTGTAAACAATGTCACATAACATTACATTTTCAGTGTCCATAAACTACATACATGGTTAATTTGTGGTTACCATGGTTTAACTATAGTAACCATGTTTTTATGGTTTTATTTGTTGTAAAACCATGGTTAATTTTCAAAAGAGATGCAACTGTGTACAAATCAGCTGTTAATTTTTACCATCACTGAGAAGGACTTTATTTATTAGAATTTCCTTGCGAAAAATTAACATTCACTATATACACCCATGTGAAAAAGTTAGGACACCCTATTGATTTCCATGGTTTTCTGTATCAGGAGATAATAAAAAATTATCTGGTCCTTGGAAAGTCTTAAAATTTGGAAATAAAGCCCCAGATGAACAATATCACATGACATATCACACCGTATCATTTTTTGATTAACAAAAGTAAAGCCAAGATGGAAAAGCCATGTGTGACAAAGTAAGGACACCCTATGATTCAATTGCCTGTAGATCCACTTTTAGCAGCAATAAGTTGAAGTAATCATTTTCTGTATGACTTCATCAGTTTCTCAGATCGTTCTGGAGGAATTTTGGCCCACTCTTCTTTACAACGTTGCTCCAGTTTATTGAGGTTTGAGGACATTTGTTTATACACAGCTCTCACCACAGCATTTCAGTCAGGATGAGGTCTGGACTATGACTGTGCTATTGCAGAACCTTGATTATTTTCTTTTCAGCCCTTCTGTTGTAGATTTGCTGGTGTGCATGGGATCATTGTCCTGTTGCATGACTCAATCTTGGCCAAGCTTTAGCTGTCAGATGGATGGCCTCACGTTTGACTCTAGAATACTTTGGTATACAGAGGAGTTCACGGTCAACTCAATGACTGTGAGGTGCCCAGGTCCTGTGGCTACAAAACAAGCCCAAAATCATCAGCCCTCCACCAGCATGTCTGACTTTTGGTATGAGGTGTTAGTGCTGATATGCTATTTAGGTTTTCACCAAACATGCTGCTGTGCATTATGGCCAAACATCTCCACTTTGGTCTCATCTGTTCAAAGGTCATTGTTCTAGAAGACTCATGGTTTGTTTAGATGGAACTTTGTAAACCTAAACTGTGCTGTACGGAAGTTCTAAAAGGCCATGCATTATTTTTTTTTTTTCGTATTGTTTTCTCGTGATCACGACTTAATTTTCTTGTGATCTCGACATAACAAAAGTTGTTTTCTTGTTATCATGACTTAATTTTCTCTTTATCTCGACATAACAAGAGTTGTTTTGTCGTGATCACGACTTATTTTTCTCGTTATCATGACATAACAGAAGTTGCTTTCAAGGTTACACAACTGCGCCATCAGGTGGGCGTGTAGAACTAAAAATAACTGATTGGGACCTGTATACTGCCTTACTGTACATGTTTGGGACAGAGTAAGGACCTCTCCGTGATTGCTATGATTTGTGCAGTTCATTACTGACATTTAATTAATTTATAAATATTAAATTAATATTAAATGATTATTTTTGCTTGAAAGTGTATTTGTTATCGTTATGTTCTTACTGCTGGACGATCGTTTCACTACCCCAATAACATTCAGTGAACTTATTGCTTATTAAAACCAATGTTGAGGTCACTGTATAGTATTCTGTTTGCAACCTATAGGCTATCTTTATTTGTGCATCTTTGAAGTACACGATTGTTAGTTAAGCAGGGATAATGTTGTGTTTATGTAGAACGCACTACAATTTGTAATGTCAAGTCAAGTCACCTTTATTTATATAGCACTTTTAACAATACAGGTTGTGTCAAAGCACTTAACAGTATCAAATTGGAGGATAGAGTGTCAGTAATGTATAATAATAAGATTAAACACTCAAATTTCAGTTAAGGCTTTCATTATTGAATTCAGAGATGTCATTGTCTAGCTCAGTTTAGTTTAAATAGTATCTATGAAATCAAATTGATGATAATCGCTAGAAATTAAGTGTCCCCAACTGAGCAAGCCAGAGGCGACAGCGGCAAGGAAAAAAAAAACCCTCTGTGACAGAATGGAGAAAAAAAACCTTGGGAGAAACCAGGCTCAGTCGGGGGGCCAGTTCTCCTCTGGCCAGGATATTATTGTTTATTTATTTTTTTCTTAATGTTTTAATTAAATTTTAAATGTATAAATGTATTATAGTTAAATATATTAAGTTTCTAGTTAAATATATTAAGTTTCTACAATATATAAATGTATTGTAGAAACTTAATTTCCTGTAAAGCTGCTTTGCAACGATTTGTATTGTGAAAAGCGCTATACAAATAAACTTGAATTGAATTGAACTTGAATTATATTTCTATTTTTTTATTGTTGCAATTTCTAACAATAATAGTATTATGTAGTTAGGTATTTTATTATATTTTTAGTTATTTTGCTATATTTTTAGTTTTATTGTATTTTTAGTCGAGGTCTTCACTGGGATATGTCTCTGGGGTTCATCTAGGTGTCCTGGTCTCCGCTGACGATTAGGGCTGAAGACATCATCTCTTGGTGCTGATCCACCATCTGATCCGGACACGGACTGAGAAACAGAATAAGAAAGAAACAGACAAATATTAGCGTAGATGCCATTCTTCTTACGATGTAATGAGTACATCGTGTGTTATGAGGAGTGTTCCCGGTTCCGGTTGATCTAATTAATGCAGCCTAACAATCCTTTAACGGATTTGAATAATAGAAGTGTATTAGTGTGTTATGTGTAAGCCAGTTTAAAGAAATGTGTCTTTAATCTAGATTTAAACTGACAGAGTGTGTCTGCCTCCCGAACAGTGTTAGGTAGATTGTTCCAGAGTTTGGGCGCTAAATAGGAAAAGGATCTGCCGACCGCAGTCGGTTTTGATATTCTAGGTATTATCAGACGGCCAGAGTTTTGAGAACGCAGCGGACGTGGAGGACTATAATGTGATAAGAGCTCGCTCAAGTACTGAGGAGCTAAGCCATTCAGGGCTTTATAAGTAATTAAAAAGATTTTAAAATCTATATGATGTTTGATAGGGAGCCAGTGCAGTGTTGACAGAACCGGGCTAATATGGTCATACTTCCTGGTTCTAGTAAGGACTCTAGCTGCATGCATTTTGGACCAACTGTAGTTTATTGATCAAGCGTGCAGAACAACCACCCAGTAAAGCATTACAATAGTCTAACCTTGAGGTCATAAACACATGAATTAGCATTTCTGCATTTGACGTTGAGAGCATAGGTCGCAATTTATATATGTTTTTGAGATGGAAAAACGCAGTTTTACAGATACTAGAAACATGGCTTTCAAATGAAAGATTGCTATCAAACAGCACACCTAGGTTCCTAACTGATGAAGAAGAATTGACAGAGCAGCCATCAAGTGTTAGATAGTGTTCTTGGTTATTACATGTGGGGTTTTTAGGACCGATAATTAACACCTCTGTTTTTTCAGAATTTAGCAGTAAGAAGTTACTTGTCATCCAGTTTTTTTTATATCGACTATGCATTCCATTAGTTTCTCAATTTGGTGTGTTTCACCGGGCCGTGAAGAAATATAGAGCTGAGTATCATCAGCATAACAGTGAAAGCTAACACCATGTCTCCTGATAATATCTCCCAAGGGTAACATGTAAAGCGTGAAAAGTAGCGGCCCTAGTACTGAGCCTTGAGGTACTCCATACTGCACTTGTGATCGATATGATACCTCTTCATTTACTGCTACGAACTGATGGCGGTCAGATAAGTATGATTTGAACCATGCTAGGGCACTTCCACTAATGCCAACAAAGTTTTCTAGTCTATTCAAAAGAATGTTGTGGTCGATAATGTCGAACGCAGTGCTAAGATCCAGTAGAACTAATAAAGAGATACAACCATGATCAGATGATAGAAGCAGGTCATTTGTAACTCTAATGAGAGCAGTCTCAGTACTATGATACGGTCTAAATCCTGACTGGAATTCCTCACAGATACCATTTTTCTCTAAGAAGGAATATAATTGTGAGGATACTACCTTTTCTAGTATCTTTGACAGAAAAGGGAGATTTGAGATCGGTCTGTAATTAACTAGATCTTTGGGGTCAAGTTGTGGTTTTTTAATGAGAGGCTTAATAACAGCCAATTTGAAGGTTTTGGGGACATATCCTAATGACAATGATGAATTAATAATAGCCAAAAGAGGATCTATGACTTCTGGAAGCAGCTCTTTTAGTGGTTTAGATGGAATAGGGTCTAACATACATGTTGTTGGTTTAGATGATTTAACAAGTTTATACAATTCTTCCTGTCCTATAATAGAGAATGAGTGGAATTGTTCCTCAGGGGATCTATAGTGCATCTATCTGATGTGATACTGTAGCTGACGGCTGCATGGTTACAATTTTATCTCTGATAGTATCGATCTTGGAAGTAAAGTAGTTCATAAAGTCATTACAGCTGTGCTCTTGGGAAATGCCAACACCTGTTTATACTTTATTTTTCGTTAATTTAGTGACTGTATTGAATAAATACCGGGGGTTATGTTTGTTTTCTTCTAGAAGAGACGAAAAGTAATCAGATCTAGCCGTTTTTAATGCTTTTCTGTAGGATTGGGTACTTTCCTGCCAAGCTATACGAAATAGCTCTAGTTTTGTTTTCCTCCAGCTGCACTCCATTTTCTGGGCTGCTCTCTTTAGGGTGCAAGTGTGCTCATTATACCACGGAGTCAAACTGTTTTCTTTGATCTTCCTTAAGCGTAAAGGAGCAACTGTATCTAAAGTGCTAGAAAAGAGAGAGTCCATAGTTTTCTGTTTCTGTTAGTTTCCGTTACTATAGCAACAGTAGACTCACAACGCATTGTTTTAAAAATCAATCATTGTATTAAAAAAAAAAAAAAACTTTCGTTATGTCGAGATCACGAGAGAATTAAGTCGTGATAACGACAAAACAAGATAGAAAAATAATGCCTAATGCATGGCCTCTTAGTGCTGCCATGCTTTTTTTTTTTTTTTTTAAGATAGAAGAAGCTTTCTTCTGGCAAGCCTTCCAAACATGCCATACTTGTCCCATATTTTTCTAACTGTACTGTCATGAATTTTATCATTTAACATGTTAACCGAGGCCTGTGGAGCCTGCGGTGTAGTTCTCGGGTTGTCTGCCATTTCTCTGAGCATTACATGTTCTGATCTTGGGGTGATTTTGCTGGGACGTCCACTCCTGGGAGGACTGGTGTCTGTTTTGAATGTCTTCCACTTCTGAATAATCTATCTCACTGTAGAATGATGGACTTATAATTGTTTGGAAATGGACTTATTACTCTTCCCAGTTTAATGGCAGCAACAATCGCTTCTCTAAGATCATTACTGATGTCTTACCTCCTTGGCATTGTGATAACACACAACTGAAGGCTCCAGACCAGCAAACTGCTAAAACTTCTGCTTTTATAGAGGTGCTCACACTTGCTGATGATCAGTTAATCAAAGGCTTTTGATCAGCAGTGCCTGACTGCTACTTACCCTCATAATTCTTATGTTAACAGTAAGGGTGTCCTAATTTTGTTACCCATGGCTTTTCCATTTTGGCTTTATTTTTGTTAAATAAACAAAGGCACGGTGCAATATGTCAAGTGTTGTTGTTAATCTGAGGTTTTATTTTTTTTATTTTAAGACCTGGAAAGAACCAGTTATTTGTTTATTTTTTATTATGTCCTGATAAGGAAAACCATGGAATTAAGGTGTCCTACTTTTTTTACATGACTGTATGTCCAAATGAATCGATATTGAATAGCAAGCTTATGAATAATAATTCCCTGGCAGGAATAAATCTCACTCCAAGCTGAACTCAAAAGTTGGCAGCCCTGTTTGAAGTAAGTTTATGTTTCAGGTTTCCTGAACAATTTTTACAAAAGTCACTGTATAAGTTAGATCTTTTGCTCCAACAGAATCATCAGAGATAAGAGAAATAAGAGCATTCCAGTAGCCTTACATTCATTATGGAAATATTTGTGCTAGTAATACATGCAGTTCAGTCACAGAAAGGAATGTATATAATGTGGGGTAAAGTGAACTAATTAGCAATCATAGGATTCATTCATGCTTTTTTGATGCCAGGTTGTGGTTATATACTAATTTTCTGTCATAGTCTATGGACCCCATGAATTAGTCTTGGGTGGGTTAAAGGTAGACTTAATATATTGTGTTTGCAGGGGTGTTATTACGACTCTTTTGCTTAAATCATTCATTTATTTGATACTCATGACTTAAGCTATATTAAGCTTATACAGCCCCCCCATAAACAAACAATAGTTTCTTAGAAATTCTGTAACAAAGGAAGATTGACGGTGCTTTATGGAAGGTTGATGTGATGCAACAAGAAATTTTATGAGGTGGTCGCTTTCGCTGCTACCGGCAATAAAACTAAAGGTGTTTAATAACTGTTAGAAGACATTTAAATATCTCCATATTAGACAAAAATTGTGATAATGATGGCAGATTAACTCATACAAAGAGTTTGATTAAAAGTAGGAAAATAGCTTTTCTCTCAGTGTATGCGCTATTTTTCATGCAAAAATATCTTTTGCCAAAAAATGAACATCCTTCCTCTATTCTTTTATGATCCCTTTACCCCCACCTGTTGGTTATTGGAAGAAACTCAATTCGGTAATTTCTTGTTACATCTTACTGTTTCCATTTTACAGTGCAGCATGACTGATGTGGGTTGGTCCTTCACAATTTTTAACTTATAAACTGACTCCTTTACGTTATGTGCATTGTCAGTCTGGTTTAAATCTGATGTGCTTCATGGTGAGCTATTGAAGAGTCTCTTGTTTCCACACATTACAGATCATTTGTTTTTTGCTCGTGTCTCACTTAGACAATGCAAACTTCATTTTGGCCGTATCATAACACACTTTATTTCCACTTAGAGAATGGTGACTAAAGACAAAGCCAAACTTTTAAATGTAAATTGTTTAGGTGATATTTATGATGCCAAAGGCTTGGAATCATTTTAGGATATTAATACCACTTTTAGGAACATCTCTTTTTTATGTATCATCACATTAGGTCTACACTTTGCGCATATATAGTATATCCCTGGGGTGCAAAATTGCCTACACACTGTATATGAGATGATAATTCTGCTATTGCTGCCTCAACTGTTTATTCTTCTCTCTGAAGTATAGAAACCATAGCTTGGGAGACAATTTCATTATCCTCAAAAAATACAAATCATCAGATGATCCATTGGAAACTACTTCATAGATTCTGTCTGCCTCCTTTACACTTGGCACATGTTTTCCTGGGAATGTCAGGCACGCTGTCCCTTTTGGTCCCGGCTTGCTCATGACCAGTGTTGGGCTCGTTAGTCAAAAAATTGTAATTTATTACTCGTTAGTTACTGCTTTCAAAAGTAATCATATTTCTTTACTTATTGCTTTCTGTCAAAAGTAATTAGTTACACTACTAGTTACATTACTTCCTTTGTTGTACATATAATTCAGAGAAGTTACTTAAGAGGAAAATTTCTGGAGTCAAACCATATCCCTGTCTAACAAGGATGATATGTCATGAGCAGTGTTGGGCAGTAACTAGTTTCTAGTAACTAGTTACAGTTATAACATTTCCTTTTGCAGTAACAAGTAATGTAATTACTAATAAGATTTCCGTAATAATATTACAGTTACTATCCATAAAACAGCTCGCTACTTAGTTACTTCTGATGCCTCAACCCATACTGATTTGAAGTCCAACAATCCAATAATTCCTAGATTTATTTTCATAATTTTCATATTTTTCATAATTTTCAGGCACATGAAGTCACCAGTGCAGCAAGCATATGGAATATGAAAAGGCTTACATTCAGCAGATGGAAATATTGCCCTTGCATTGATTTTGTCAGGAGAAAAGATGATCTGAACACTGATGTACAAGTTGTTGCATTACTTTAGTCTGGCATTACATCCCACCCACATCCCTCTGATCCCAATATAAACTGTATAAAATCTTTTTAGAAAACAAACCATTTTCTCATGAATTTCTGTGATTTCTTTTGATAAAATGCATCATGAAATTTAATCGTATATGACTAACAGATAAATTATAGCTACAATTAGCTTCAACATGACAATTAATGAGATTAATACTCTCTTATCCTACTTAAATGTTACTATCAATCACCACTGAGTGTTTAGTGTACTAAATTCTGACGGCAATCCAATGTGGATTTTGGTCAAATGATTAGGCAGAAATATATTGTTAGTAACATTTTAGAATAATTTTATGGGGAAGATATTTAATTACAACTTATGTGGAGCGTGAAGGAAAATTTTCTTTTAGCTGCATGCTTTTACAGGGCTTATGTTTATTCATGGAGTAATGCCAAAGACTCTAGAGACTTGGAGTATTACTTTCAACATTGTCAAATCCTTTATATCTTCATTTTGATTTTTTTGATTTATGTGTATTTTTTTTTCCGCTGAACTATTATTACCCTTATTTTGATTTTTGGTCTTCTAATCCCCTATAACTGCATCATAAGAGGTGCATCATAATGTATATTGTAATTTTTATGGTACTGAAATAATTATTTAATTTAAAAAGCAGTTGTTCACAAAAACAAAGAAACTCTAGGTTATGTGTCATTGGCACCATGGCCTGAAGGTACTCGAAAGGTTTCGGGCAGCGCCACCTTGTGGTTCAAAAATTATGTTGTCTGTTGTCAAAAAACGTTTCGGTTACGTATGTAACCCTCGTTCCCAATCTACTTCGAGTTTATCAAAACGAGCCAATGAATATTGGCATGCGCTGATTGCATTCAGCTGCAACTGATCACAGCGTGAGTATAAAAAGGCAGCTGGTGCAGCGCATATTCAGGTTTTCACTGAGGAGGCGAGCCGGTGACTCGTCCGCTCAGCGGTGGTACAGGAGCCGTGGCGACGGAACGTGATGTCTCCATTCCTTCCTTCAGGGAACGAGGGTTACATACGTAACCGAGATGTTCCCTATCAGTCGGTCACTCCGAGTCACGTCGGATGATGACCGACGAATTGGGATCCCCTACCAAAGCGCCACGGATGCTGCCCCTTCCAGTGTCCTGTGGGAGCCTCCCGCGCCCCCTCTTTTGGATTAGGCCGGAGCTCACCACAAGAAGGCCAGTTACCAACATCATAGCACTACCCACTCAGTGAGACTGGACAACACTGGGAAAACGTACCTGTTCTATTTGGAATAAGAACATTGCGGAAGTTCCACCCTTCTCGAAGGAGGTTTCAGAACAGTTACTCATATGGTCAACCATTTAGGTGCATATGGAATTGCAATTGAGGTGATTGTAACTCTCTTAGAATTGGCAGAAGTCTGCCGGGGAAACCCGGGCTCTGAGGCTATACCGAGGACTTTACACATATGGGATCCACTTAGGTCACTACATACGGACCCCAGCCCTCTACCGGTTCTTAAGGATTCATTGAGTGAGGGCCTGCTGCCGGACGCTCCGCCACATCTGGCTGCCGAGGGGACGGAGGAGCTTAACAGGGTCTACTGTATGGACTCTCTGGAGCAGTTATAGCAAGCCGACCCGAAGCCAGGGCCACTCAGTGCTTCTACCCGTTTGAGGTGAGAACACAGGAGGATACCGGCTCCACACGACGGCTATAGAATCTAGCAAACGTGTTAGGGGTCGCCCAGCCCGCAGCTCTACAAATATCTGCCAGCGAGGCACCAAGAGCCAGCGCCCAGGAGGATGCGACACTTCTAGTAGAGTGGGCTCTCAACCTGAGCAGGTAGGGCACACCCTGTGCCTGATAAGCCAGGGTGATAGCATCCACTATCCAGTGGGCCATCCTCTGCTTGGAGATGGCATTCCCCTTCTGCCTGCCTCCGTGACAGACAAAGAGCTGGTCTGAGGTCCTGAAGCTTTGTGTCTGGTCTACGTAGCATCTTAAGGCTCGGACGGGACAGAGCAAAGCTAGGTCTGGGTCTGCCTCCTCCGGGGGCAGCGTTTGCAGGCTAACCACCTAGTCCCTGAAGGGAGTAGTGGGAACCTTGGGCACATAGCCGAGCCGGGGGCCTCAGGATTACCTGGGAGTCAGCCGGCCCAAACTCGACCAAAAATGCATGCAGGTCCCCTACCATCTTGATGGAGGCCAATGCAAGCAAGAGCAGAGCATTCATTGATAGAAACCCCAGCTCGACTGCCTGCAAAGTCTCAGATGGGGCCTGCTGTAGTGCTCTAAGCACTAGAGTCAGGTCCCAAGAGGGTACAGAGGGGGGCCGTGGAGGATTTAACCTTCTCGCCTCCCTAAGGAACCTGATGACCAGGTCATTTTTCAGTTTAAGGGTGGATGGAAACAGCCTTCGCTCCAACCCTTGCTGCAAGAAGGACAGCACGACTCTGATTGGGCATCTTCGGGGGTCCTCTCGATGAGAGGAACAGCACTCGATGAACAGGTTCCACTTCAAAGCGTAAGCATGTCTTGTAGACTGTGCTCTTGCTGAAGTGATGGTGTCAACTACCCCTTGGGATAGGTCACCTAGAACCTCCGCGTCCCGTGCAGGGACCAGACTTGAAGTTTCCAGAGGTCTGGACGCGGGTGCCACAGGGTGCCCCGTCTCTGAGTCAGTAGATCTTTCCTCAGAGGAATTGGCCAAGGAGGGGCTGTCACAAGGAGCATCAGTTCCGGGAACCAGATTCGGGTGGGCCAATAGAGCGCCACTAACAGGACCCGCAACTCGTTCTCCCTGACCTTGCACAATGTCTGTGCTAGAAGGCTCACTGGGGGGAATGCATACTTGCACAGGCCCCGCAGCCAGCTGTGTGCCAGTGCGTCCATGCCGAGTGTTCCCTCGGTCAAGGCATAAAACAGCTGGCAATGAGAGGTTTACAGAGAGGCAAACAGGTCCACCTGAGCAGCCCCAAAACGTCTCCAAATCAGCTGGACCATCTAGGGATGGAGTCTCCACTCTCCGGGAAGCACAGCTCGTGACAGCGCGTCGGCTGCCCGGTTGTGCAAGCCCAGAATGTGAATGGCACGAAGCGACCTCAGATGCTTCTGACTCCAAAGGAGGAGGTGGCGGGTGAGTTGCGACATGCGACGGGAGCGTAGACCACCTTGTCGGTTGATGTACGCAACAGTCGCAGTGTTGCCCGTATGGACCAGCACGTGTTTGCCCCATAAGCGTCCCTTGAGACGTTCAGGGCAAGGCGTACTGCCAGCAACTCTAGGCAATTGATGTGCCAGTGCAGTTGGGGGCCCGTCCAAACCCCTGATACTGCAAGCCTGTCGAGCGTGGCCCCCCAGCCGGTGGTAGATGCATCTGTGTAAACCACAGCATGCCTGGAGACCTGTTCCAGGGGCACTCCTGTCTAGAGAAATGAAAGGTCTGACCACGGGCTGAAGGTCTGGCGGCAGGCCGGTCTAACTTGGACCTGGTGATTGCTGCATTGCCACGCCCACCTCGGGATTCAGCCATGAAGCCATTGTTGAAGCGGTTTCATATGAAGCAGCCCCAACGGCGTGACTGCCGCTGCAGCTGCCATATGCCCCAGGAGCCTCTGAAAATACTTCAGTGGTACTGCTGTCCTGCTCTTGAACATATTCAAGCAGTTCAACACCGACTGAGCACGTGCCTGCATGAGGCATGCTGTCTGTTTGACCGAGTCCAACTCCATAGCAAGAAGCCTGAGACTGAGCCAGAATGAGCCAGTCGTCGAGGTAATTGAGAATGCGAATGCCCCTCTCTGTCAGTGGAGCAAGGGTCGCCTCCGCGACTTTCGTGAAGACACGGGGCAACAGGGACAGCCCAAAGGACAGGACCTTGTACTGATATGCCCGACCTTCGAACGTGAACCTCAGGAATGGCCTGTGGCGCGGAAGAATCGAAACATGAAAGTACGCGTCCTTCAGTTCGATCACTGCAAACCGAACATTTTGAACGGGAGCTTGTGGAGAGCTTGGTTAAAAGCGCACAGATCTAAGATTGGCCGTAACCCACCGCCTTTCTTGGGTACTATGAAGTAAGGGCTGTAGAAGCCCGACCTCATATCGGCTGGAGGGACCGGCTCTATCGCAACCTTCACCAGTAGGACTGCGACCTCTGCGCACAAGACAGGGGCATCGGCAGCTTTCACTGAAGTGAAGTGGACGCCACTGAACCTGGGAGGCTGCCGGCCAAACTGAATAGCATAGCCGAGTCTGATGGTTTGAAGAAGCCAGCGAGACGGGCTGGGAAGCACTAGTCAGGCTCCCAGACTCCGAATAAGCGGCACCAACAGAACCACAGATGTACTCGCAGTGGGGCAGCGAGGCGGAGGAACACAGGGACCCAGCCCGAGTGTCTCGTAGCCGGTCCGAGGCGGGGTCTGGGTGTGTGTAACACTTACCTGCGTCCGAGCAGAGGGTGCGTGGGTAGTATGTTGGTTTGCACTGCCGATCCACCCACAGCTACTCACTGGCGAGAGAGGAGGGTGAGTGTGATCCGAGACTGGCCCGTCCACAACTCCCCATCCCCTCTGGGGACCCAGAGATAGAGGAAACTGCTCTTTTGTCGAGATTTTGGGTACCACCGACCATGAGGTCAGTGGCAGGGAAAAACAAAACAAAAGATTCTCCACCCGGCCCTCCTCCGGGGGAGGGAGTGGTGCATTCACCATCTCCCGAAGAGCAGTTCCATCCATCTCTGGGTCGCCCGTCTCAGGGCCTCTTGCTCTTCCGCTTGCCGCCAGGTTTGGCGGGGGCCTGAACGGGCGGGTCGGCTGCCCTGCGGCCGGATCCACGGCGCTGCTTAGGTGGAGGCTGCTGTGATAGTTGCGCGGGAGCGGGGGCAGCGGCAGGGGGCCACCTTCGGTGATGAGCCGGCTGAGGCGCTGCCACCGGTGGCTGGGTGGAAGCAGTAGCTGCACGCCGGGGCAGAATGTTGTTTGATGGCCTCAGTCTGCTTCTGGGCAGCGGAGAACTGCTGGGTAAAGTTCTCCACCGTGTCACTGAAGAGGCCGGTCGGTGACACTGGGGTGTTCAAAAAGCGTGTCTTGTCCGTCTCCCGCATGACGGCCAGACACAGCCAGAGATGGCTCTCCTGGACCACCATAGTGGACATCGCACGGCCCAGAGACCACACAGTGACCTTTGTCGCACATAGCACGAGGTCAGTAGTGGTGCGGAGTTCCTTAAGAACTTCTGGTTCGTGGCTACCCTCGTGCAGGTCCTTCAGTGCCTTGGCCTGATGAACCTGCAACAATGCCATAGCGTGTAAGGTGGAGGCAGCTTCTCCACAGGCCGTATAAGCACTGCCAATCAGAGCCAACGAGTGCCTACAGGCCCGGGAGGGGAACGACGGCTTGCCCCGCCAGGAGGCAGCGGTACACGGACAAAATTGCATCGCTACCGACCGCTCCACTGGTGGGACTTCCGTATAGCCCAGCGCTGCGCCATCACCGAGGGTGGTGAGGGAGGATGAGCCACCGGGGCGGTTTCTGGCAGTGAAAGGTGCTGTCCACGACCCAGTGAGCTCATCATGCATCTCCGGGAAGAAAGGTACCGGGGTGGGGCCCTGAGAACCAGCGCGAGCCACCCCGAGAAACCAATCATGCAACCTCAAGGGTTCGGGACACGGTGGAGGTCTCCACTCAAGCCCTACCCTATTGGCGGCCCGGGCAAGCATAACCACCATTTCCAGATCCGTATTCCGGTACTACTGGCCGTCTAGCAGATGCCAGCGCTCCCGGATCTTCATCTACAGAAAGGTCTGGCTCACCCTCCGATGCAGCGATCGACATCCGATCGTCGGGTGGAGCACCAAAGGATACAGCCGGTACCTCCCGGGAAGGTCCGGGCTGTTCCCCCGGCAGCTCCACTGGCTGCGAAGTGCCGGCAGAAGGAGGAGCCCTCGAAGGTTGGTTCCTCTGAGGAGAATTCCTCACCGTCACCGTAAGACCGCCGCCAGGGGGAGCCCTAGATCTTGGCAGAGGCACGGGCACTCTGCCCTCTTGCAGGAAACGGAGTCTGGTCTGCAACTCCACGACGGTCATCTTCCCGCAAGGGGTACATGACTCGTCCACGAAGGCCACCTCAGCATGCTTAATGCCCAGACACGAGAGACAGCGATTGTGACCATCACCCGACGCCAGGTAACGACAGCATCCAGAAACGCACGGGTGGAAAGGCATCTTTGAAAAGATGCGTCTTTAAAATGACGTTCCACCTGTGAATGCTCTTTTAGAATTTGCTCTTTTAGTGTGCTGAAGCGCACAGGGGAGATGGCCGCCTGCAACACGATCAGAGGTAGTGCAGCCTGATGTGTGCAACCCACTCGACAAAGGGAAGGAACCACAGCCCCTGAAGCGCCGTCCACCAACACGATGAAGAGCAGAAGAGCTTGCTCGAATTCTCTCACTTGTAGCAGATAGTCAGGAGCAGAACGATTTACACCGCTTGGCTCCGAAGCGAAAAGCTGAATATGCGCTGCACCAGCTGCCTTTTTATACTCATGCTGTGATCAGCGGCAGCTGAATGCAGTCAGCGCATGCCAATATTCATTGGCTCGTTTTGATACACTCAAAGTCGATTGGTCTCTCTAAGCGAGATCCCAATTTGTCGGTCATCATCCGATGTGACTCGGAGTGACCGACTGATAGGGAACTGGTCCTCATAGATTCACTAAAAAAAAAAAAAAAAAAAAAAAGAATTTGACCTTAATTAAATAAGCTACAGCATATTCAATTAAATTTTATGCAATTTTTTTATTTGACTAAAAAATAAATAGTTTTGATAAATTTATTTTGTGTTTTGAACAAACCAAGTTAAGTCAACTAGAATTTGTTTTTGCCGTTTCAAGTTGAGGCCTTCTGGAAAATTTCCATTCAGTAATGATAGGAATAACTCACGGACAATTCAGAAGTTTTATAGTCCGTCATTTTACACGGTAAGTAATCTATACGTATTCTGTTTAATGCCATTCGTTACTGTAAATATTCTGATTAAAGAAAAGATTGTTGAAGAAATGTAATTTGTGGAATAAATGTGTTTAACATAAAAATATTATCAAGTCGTGTTCACGCAGAGGTTTTCATGAGCCAATGTGTCTAATTCTAGAATTAAATTCAAAGATAGTCTTTGAATGACCTGATTTTTTTCATCAAAAACGGGAAATGCAAGTCCAAAGCAACCAACAATGTAAATAAAACACAGAAAAGTTGTGACTGATGAAAGGTGAAGACAATAAACACCCGGCTGTGACAACAGGCTATGTTCTTCAAATCATCTCAGAGTATTTTCACAACAATAATGTAGGCTAAGTGAATAATGCAGTGCTAATTGACGTAGACTTTATTTCAGTATAGAAACTACACAATATATTTTCTGCCTTATTCTAGCTTTATCAAGAATCAGTCATAAAATTGTCATAGGGATACGTAATAGAATTCATTACAAATTATTGGTTATTGTTCAGCTGTGATTTTATTTCTTGGTCAAATAAAAGCAAGAGATAAGAAAAAAAAACTGTCAGTTAAATGAATTTCAGGGGGAAAAAAACTAGTATATAAAATACTTTAGATAATAATAATTTGTTGCTCACTTCTGTGATCTTTTTTTTCTCTTTTAAGGCACAACAGGGACATATGGACCATTGGTTGGCATCCTAAGATTTGGTAAAAGTCTTTAATGCTCTATTGACTAATGTTTGAAGGAAAAAAAATAATTCATTAATAAATTCCTCACATTTGTGAGCACAACAGTTTGTTTAATTTGGCCAGTATTGTGTCTTTTGTCTGTTTTTATCTAAGTTGTTTCTGGCCAGAACATGGTGAAATATGTCAAGATTTTTAAAGAGGTAAGGATGCACGTGCTGTCTTAGCCAACATTTGTCAACAAAATGATGTGCAATATTTTCTTAAGCCAGTAAAAATTTAGTGAATTATGTAACTTGTTTCTTATTTATAGCAACACCGTACATGTATCATATGCTTCCAATTAAAGTAATATTCAAATAAGTAATATTTACAAACAATTGATATCTATCTAAAAAGTGAAGATATCATCAAAGCTGTTTGGCTGATGTGGAAGAGGGATGCCTAATAAAGGACTGCATGGTGAGTCAGTGATTGAAATGAGTCTCTTGAATACAGCATGCATGTGTGTGTAACGGCATGTGTAATTATGAGGGGTGAATATCCTCACTCATATAATGAAAGATCTCAAAATTCTCTTGTGAGGATATTTGAGGTGGTCCTCACTATTTGAAAGACTTATAAATGGGTTAAATCATGTTTAAGTTTACTGATGCCAACAAGTGTGAGTGTTAGGTAGGTTAAGGGTGGGTTTGGACATTAGCAAATCTCAGTTGGTAACACTTTAGTTTATGGACCAATTCTCACCATTAACTAGTTGCTTATTAGCATGCATATTTGTACTTATATAGCACATAATGGCTTATTCTGCATGACAGTGTTTTAGATCCCTTAATCTGACCCCATACCAAAAGTTCTTACAAACTATCTTACTAACAATTAATAAGCAGCAAACTTAGTATAGGCCACGAAGGTCGTGCATGTCAATTAATGTCAAGCTACCTAACCTAACAGTTGAGATAGCTATAGCACTAGCTACCTGCTAGCTAACATATTTCTAGCTAAACGTCAACTCCACAGGAGCAGAAGATAGCTAATGTTTTCACTCGTGTGTGCCTGTGTCTGTCAGGGTTGCACAAAAACTATGACTGATTTTCACAAAACTCAGTGAAGGGGTGTAGCATGGGTCGAGGAAGAAAACAGTAAATTCTGATCATCATCCGTCTAGTGGAACTACCTAGCCATGACTGATTAAGAAGGTTTTTACCCTTCAAATGTGTGATGTGTGTTCCTCTCTGACAATGCTCCATTCACATGTGGGTGTGTGTGTTTGGACTAATAATACACAATCTGTATTGTTGACTTGACTTACTTGCGTGTAATTATGCATAATTTATTGTTATCATAGTAGTAAGTAGCCTACATGTAACGTGTAACAAGGACACCTTAAAATAAAATGTTACCAAAAATGTTATGAGCTATAAAAAAAAAAAAAAATATGATAACAATGTTACACATAATATTTTAGAGTACTTTTTAAGGCTTGATTTTTTTTTTTTAACCCTCTGGGGTCGACAAACATGATGATACATTTTGTGGCATTTTTTCCTGAGAACACAGAAAAGAACTTAAATTACTCTGCCATTTTTAATCATACAGATAAGAGCAATACATAACTCAAATCTGTAAAGGGTCTACTTTTATTCTTGTACACTCACAATATCAACAAAACATTGTGCTTATGTAAAATAATGAAAACACACATGGTGCACTGTCTCAGTCTCCGCAAATATTTTTCTGAAACATGTCACTAAAATGAACTCAGCAAATACTTGACCCACAGACATGAAAAATATATCTATAGGAAGCTTTGAATGTCTACTTTTAAATGAAATAAGTCTTATCGAAAACAAATAATCTCTGATAAAGTAATATGTATGAAACCAATGCGATGTCCAGTCTTTCCTGTCTGAGCTCATTATCTGTAATATGATCAAGTCCACAAACAGTGTGCTCTTCATATTATAATTTGCCACGTGAGATGCACGAACATGTTAGTGATGGGAAGATCGCATCATTTTACTGACTCGGATCTTTGAATCTTGTTCATCAAAATGAACAAATATTTTTTCAAGTCATTTCATTAATTTCAGCAGACTATAATTAAAATGTATGTTAATAGCCAAATTCCACGACACATCTACTTACGCGACATTTCAAATAAGACTGTTAACTATAATGCAACCAAGGCCAAATTATGAGAAACAGAAACTATTAATTCATTGTTTCAGATTATGCAGTCTGTTAGTTTTCCTCACCTCCCTGTATGTATTGTTCATTCTTTTGTCACATCCCCATAAACTGAAGCTATGCAGTCTGAAACAGAACTAATTAGTTCATCTCTCGAGTCTTTGGGTTCAAGTCGTTCATTCATCCAGCCCCATAGGCTATAACGCTAATAGTCCTGGAAGCAGAATTGATTAGTTCATCTTGAGTCTTCACGTTTTGAGTTGTTTGTTCTTCTGTCACATGCCTGCTTCCCGGCTCAGTATCTTATAACAAATACAGACATTAACTGTATGCTGTTATTATAGGTATCTTTGCTTTATCAGAGTGATCTTTCCTCATCATATGGATAAAGTTTATTGCCTCTTTATACCAAATTTAATGTTAACCATCATGAAAGAAATTCACAAATGTATAAATTGTGTTGTTTCTCTATCCAATGTTGCTGTCACGTCACGTGACAAAAGAATGAACGACTCGAACCTGAATCTGAAGACTCGAGAGGTGAAATAATAATTTCAATGTGATGTTGCGCATGCACGGTCAACACGAAATGAACGAATCCCTCGCTGAGAGGACTCGTCGTTTCCGATTCATATTAAAGATTATTTCAAATTGAACGAATTGTTCATGAACGACACATCACTAGAACATGTAAAAGCCCACATCACCTCCGTAAACAAACGTGAAGATTCATCAAGTTCATCTCGGCTACTTTTCATTTCTGTAAGAAAACACACTGAGAGTAATAATCCAGAATTTACCTCAGAAGAAGAATGCGATGCGCAGCTTGTGCCAGTGGAGGATTTCATTCTGGGGTGCGCTTGAAAGCAACTATGGTCGCAAGTTCCGTTGTTGCCAATAGAATTCAATGGAACTAACGACCATAGTTAGCTAAGGATGGTTTTGGGAAACGCACCCCTGATGAGTAAGACATTTTTTTACTACTTGCATTAGAGCCCATACAAACAGAGATGCGTTTAGCTGTATACGTAAAAAATTTGTATCGTAATGGCATTTTGTCAAGACGTATCCGGTGTTTTGGGAGCCTGAAAATGATATTTTTTAAAACTGGGTACCAGATTGGATAAATCTGAAAACAACACCCTTGCGTCTTTGTGTGTACAGCCACTCCGTATATTTTTTTGTGAAATGATGATGTCATCACCCCACGTTTTGACCCTAGTCAGACACCGCTATGTCACATAACAGCAACAACAACAACAACAATGGCGGACTACATGATTGTGTTCCTGCTGCAGAAGCTACTGAGCCTATTAGCTTTACTAAAGCAAAATTTGTCGTCTTCTTCTTTTTAATGCCGGGTGGCAACAAACTTTTTAGGTGCATTTCCGCCATCTACTATACTGGAGTGTGAGATTTTCAATTCCCTTCCCTTTCCTTCTTATATTATATATATATGCAGTGGATACGGAAAGTATTCAGACCCCCTTAAATTTTTCACTCTTTGTTATATTGCAGCCATGTACTAAAATCATTTAAGTTCATTTTTTTTTCCTCATTAATGTACACACAGCATCCCATATTGACAGAAAAACACAGAATTGTTGACATTTTTGCAGATTTATTAAAAAAGAAAAACTGAAATATCACATGGTCCTAAGTATTCAGACCCTTTGCTGTGACACTCATATATTTAACTCAGGTGCTGTCCATTTCTTCTGATCATCCTTGAGATGGTTCTACACCTTCATTTGAGTCCAGCTGTGTTTGATTATACTGATTGGACTTGATTAGGAAAGCCACACACCTGTCTATATAAGACCTTACAGCTCACAGTGCATGTCAGAGCAAATGAGAATCATGAGGTAAAAGGAACTGCCTGAAGAGCTCAGAGACAGAATTGTGGCAAGGCAAGGTTACAAAAAAATTTCTGCTGCACTTAAGGTTCCTAAGAGCACAGTGGCCTCCATAATCCTTAAATGGAAGACGTTTGGGATGACCAGAACCCTTCCTAGAGCTGGCTGTCCGGCCAAACTGAGCTATCGGGGGAGAGGAGCCTTGGTGAGAGAGGTAAAGAAGAACCCAAAGATCACTGTGGCTGAGCTCCAGAGATGCAGTCGGGAGATGGGAGAAAGTTGTAGAAAGTCAACCATCACTGCAGCCTTCCACCAGTCGGGGCTTTATGGCAGAGTGGCCCGACGGAAGCCTCTCCTCAGTGCAAGACACATGAAAGCCCGCATGGAGTTTGCTAAAAAACACCTGAAGGACTCCAAGATGGTGAGAAATAAGATTCTCTGGTCTGATGAGACCAAGATAGAACTTTTTGGCCTTAATTCTAAGCGGTATGTGTGGAGAAAACCAGGCACTGCTCATCACCTGTCCAATACAGTCCCAACAGTGAAGCATGGTGGTGGCAGCATCATGCTGTGGGGGTGTTTTTCAGCTGCAGGGACAGGACGACTGGTTGTAGTCGAGGGAAAGATGAATGCGGCCAAGTACAGGGATATCCTGGACGAAAACCTTCTCTAGAGTGCTCAGGACCTCAGACTGGGCCGAAGGTTTACCTTCCAACAAGACAATGACCCTAAGCACACAGCTAAAATAACGAAGGAGTGGCTTCACAACAACTCCGTGACTGTTCTTGAATGGCCCAGCCAGAGCCCTGACTTAAACCCAATTGAGCATCTCTGGAGAGACCTAAAAATGGCTGTCCACCAACGTTTACCATCCAACCTGACCGAACTGGAGAGGATCTGCAAGGAGGAATGGCAGAGGATCCCCAAATCCAGGTGTGAAAAACTTGTTGCATCTTTCCCAAAAAGACTCATGGCTGTATTAGATCAAAAGGGTGCTTCTACTAAATACTGAGCAAAGGGTCTGAATACTTAGGACCATGTGATATTTCAGTTTTTCTTTTTTAATAAATCTGCAAAAAGTCAACAATTCTGTGTTTTTCTGTCAATATGGGGAGCTGTGTGTACATTAATGAGGAAAGAAATAAACTTAAATGATTTTAGCAAATGGCTGCAATATAACAAAGAGTGAAAAATTTAAGGGGGTCTGAATACTTTCCGTACCCACTGTATATATATATATATATATATGCGATTAATCGCATCCAAAGTAAAAGTTTTTGTTTACATAATATGTGTATGTGTACTATGTATATTTATTATGTATATATAAATACACACACATACAGTAAATATTTTGAATATATTTATATGTATTTACATGTGTATATACAGGTGCATCTCAATAAATTAGAATGTTGTGGAAAAGTTCATTTATTTCAGTAATTCAACTCAAATTGTGAAACTCGTGTATTAAATAAATTCAATGCACACAGACTGAAGTAGTTTAAGTCTTTGGTTCTTTTAATTTGATGATTTTGGCTCACATATAACAAAAGAGTTTTTGGCTCAAGATCTGCATTTAAAGTCACACCAGAGGTGTTCAGCTTGGATTAGGACTTGGCTTTCTGCAGACCAGTCAAGTTCTTCCACACTGACTAAATCAATAATTTCTTTTTGATCCTTGCCTTATACACAGAGGCATTGTCATGTTAGAATAGAAAAGGGTCCTGTCCAAACTGTTGCTTTAAAATCAGAAGCACACAATTCCCTAGAATATCATTATATGCTTAAACATTAAGATATGTACTCATGGAAATTACTAAAGTAGTCAAACCTGTTCATTAGATGGGGGTGACCCAATACTTTTGACAATATAGTGTATAAGATGATGTAAAATCAAAATGGCAAGATGCAAGAGGTTTGTGTTTGTTAAATTTAAATTGGCATTGCTCTTTTCTAGATGTGAAGCTTAAAAGAAGGTTAAGATACTGAGAAACCGTAGAGTTTCATTGGACTCGATCTCAGCCCTTTTGGACTTGGACTTGAGTCCGACTCGGCCCATTTTGGACTCGACTTGGACTCTGACTCGACTTAGGAGGACTGGAACCCAACACTACCATTAAGATACCAGCAGACAAGCTAATCAACTACAAATTAGTGCATAAAAGCTCACCAAAATGAAGTATTTGAACCTTATATTTAAATATAAAGTGAGGGGGAAAACTGCAAAAATTTCTACTTTTTTGAACAAGGTATTTAACAAGTCAAGTCACCTTTATTTATGTAGCGCTTTTAACAATACAGATTGTGTCAAAGCACTTAACAGTATCAAATTGGAGGATAGAGTGTCAGTAATGTATAATAATAAGATTAAACACTCAGTTTAGCTCAGTTTAGTTTAAATAGTATCTGTGAAATCAAATTGACGATAATCGCTAGAAATTAAGTGTCCCCAACTGAGCAAGCCAGAGGCGACAGCGGCAAGGAACCAAAACTCCCTCTGTGACAGAATGGAGAAAAAAACCTTGGGAGAAACCAGGCTCAGTCGGGGGCCAGTTCTCCTCTGGCCAGGATATTATTGTTTATTTATTTTTTACTTATTAATTAAATTTTGTATAAATGTATAAATGTATTATATTTCTATTTTTATATTGTTGCAATTTCTAACAATAATAGTATTATGTAGTTAGGTATTTTATTATATTATAGTTATTTTGTTTAATTTTTAGTTTTATTGTATTTAAGTCGAGGTCTTCACTGGGGATATGTCCCCGGGGCTCATCCAGGTGTCCGGCCTCCGCCGACGGTCAGGGTCGCAGACATCATCTCCCGGCGCCATCTGATCCGGACACGGACTGAGAAACAGAATAATAAAGAAACAGACAAATATTAGCGTAGATGCCATTCTTCTTACGATGTAACGAGTACATCGTGTGTTATGAGGAGTGTTCCCGGTTCCGGTTGATCTAATTAATGCAGCCTAACAATCCTTTAACGGATTTGAATAATAGAAGTGTATTAGTGTGTTATGTGTAAGCCAGGTTAAAGAAATGTGTCTTTAATCTAGATTTAAACTGACAGAGTGTGTCTGCCTCCCGAACAGTGTTAGGTAGATTGTTCCAGAGTTTGGGCGCTAAATAGGAAAAGGATCTGCCGCCCGCAGTCGATTTTGATATTCTAGGTATTATCAAATGGCCAGAGTTTTGAGAACGCAGCGGACGTGGAGGACTATAATGTGATAAGAGCTCGCTCAAGTACTGAGGAGCTAAGCCATTCAGGGCTTTATAAGTAATTAACAAGATTTTAAAATCTATACGATGTTTGATAGGGAGCCAGTGCAGTGTTGACAGAACCGGGCTAATATGGTCATACTTCCTGGTTCTAGTAAGGACTCTAGCTGCTGCATTTTGGACCAACTGTAGTTTATTGATCAAGCGTGCAGAACAACCACCCAGTAAAGCATTACAATAGTCTAACCTTGAGGTCATAAACGCATGAATTAGCATTTCTAGTCTATTCAAAAGAATGTTGTGGTCGATAGTGTCGAACGCAGCGCTAAGATCCAGTAGAACTAATAAAGAGATACAACCATGATCAGATGATAGAAGCAGGTCATTTGTAACTCTAATGAGAGCAGTCTCAGTACTATGATACGGTCTAAATCCTGACTGGAATTCCTCACAGATACCATTTTTCTCTAAGAAGGAATATAATTGTGAGGATACTACCTCTTCTAGTATCTTTGACAGAAAAGGGAGATTTGAGATCGGTCTGTAATTAACTAGATCTTTGGGGTCAAGTTGTGTTTTTTTAACATATGACCTTTGCAGGGTAAGTCAGCAGGTTTTGTGAGGGGTGGGGTAATGCAGGTGTCTGTGTGTGTGTGTGTGTTTGTGTGTCATCTTAAACCTCTCAGTCTCTCTCTCTGTCTCTCTCACACACACACACACACACACACACACACACACACACTTGAACGCTCTCGTTCATGTGTTTTTCTGATGGCGTTGGAGACACGTTGGTGTGTCTCCGATGGATCTTCAGGCTTCTGACGATCCTGTTCGTCTTGCACAGTGTGTGTGTGATGTTTTATTACACACCCAACACACACTTTAGTTTCTAAGTCTTATTATGTAAGCTGATGATTGACTGTTCTCTTAATTGTTGAAAATCCTACGGTACATTATTACTAACAATACAGGTATATTGTTGTTTAAATGTCCAAATTTAGGTCGAAACATCATTGCAGTTTTAATCAGGACAGAAATGTTTTTGGTTTATATGTAATAGATTAATTTGTTCAGGACTGGAGCGTCAGAGATAAGATTGTTCAGCAGCGCATCGTAAAGTTTGTTCGCAGGTGTTTCGTTCTCTAGAGCTCTGCTTCATTTTCGGGAATCCTTCAGTTTACTGCAGTGAAAATATGTTTAAACCGCTTGGTGTATTTCTCTACAAATAATTCTTTAAAATGTGCAGGTTAAGTCCAGTTTATTTGACATTTATAACTTAATGGGAGCGTGTCCAGCAAAACGTTCTTAGAACATTTGTGACCCTGGACCACAAAACCAGTCATAAGGGTCAGTTTTCTGAAATTGAGATTTATCCATCATCTGAAAGCTGAATGAATAAACAGTACTGTAGCTTTGCAGGAAGGTTTCTTGAAGCATCTTGGAGACATTGCCACAGTTGTTTTGGATTTAGTCTGTCTCAGTTTGTTCTGTTTCTTCATGTTATTCCAGACAAACTGGAAGATGATCAGATCAGATCTCTGTGTGGAGCACAAAAATCTCACTGGATTATTACAATTAATGACAAAATGAATGTTTGGAAATGTAAACTGATATTTCCTACTGACACACTACAGCAAAAGATAGAAATAACTAACTTAAAACCATTTTTAGCTGCTGAAGATACTAGTGTTCTAATAATTTTGGTCACTGCTGTATATGATGAAATTCTGCTGCTTGTGATGTAAATCAGTGAGATCTTATATAACAGTACAGCACATAGTGACATAAATCAAAATATCAGCGGTCGCTCTAGATCTCCAGTAATATGTCTTAGTAAGATGAGATTGAAATGATCCGAACATATAATGCAATGCAATCCAATGCTGATTGAGAGATGAAGAAATAAACGCTCCTCAGAAGATGTGAGATGAAGATCATTCCTCCGCTGAGGAACAGTGAAAGTAAAGCTTCTGGAAACAAACGCTCCTCAAAAGATCCTGATGATCAGATTTGAGATGCACTGATTTTTCTAAAAAAAATGATTGATGGAGAATCAAGTAAAGCCGAGCTGCTTCAGTCCAGTAAGTGACACTAAAATTACACTAAAAAAGAGTTTTTACTGGATAAAAAACTCTGAACTATCAATCAGACGACTGAAGAGATGGAGTAGATTGAGTGTGAAACAGGTTTAACAGCAAAGTTTGATCATGTCTATCATTTAGAGCCTTAGAAATGTGTATCAAATATTTTATAACATTAATGAGCAGCAGAAATAAACTTAATGTAAAACTTAAATGCATTTGTTTCCTTCTCAGTATAAAACTGGAGAGTTTCACGCAGGAGCTGTCAGATTTCATGAGCTGCCCGTACAAATCAAACACAACCGAGCGCGAGCTGAACAGGTTTGTGTGTCTTTTTTTGCCTTTGGCAGATGCTTTTTTCCAAATTGATCAAATGTTGATGAGTGATTGTGTTGACGAAAGTAGACAAGAACATCTTGATGTTGTACATTCCTTTGATATCTTCAGCTCTAAATGAAGTTGTGGAGTCGAAGTTATTGAGAAACACTTTCATGTGAAACCTCAAATTTAAAGAAATCATCTCATGCAACCTCACTTGATATTTTAAGATCGTTAGATATTGTGTAGGTATTGTGTTGAGTAGAAAGATGTAATCTGATTTTCTCAGATAGGGTTTGTTCTGAAATCTTCTGAAATGTCAGTGATGCAGATTCAGTATTTATGTCAGATTTTGTACCTGCACAACTTGTAAGATTCATAATCCTGCACAAAATTCCCTTAATCACTCTTTATTGGTATTAATGGTTCCTTGAAAAAGCTTTTACATCCATGGAATATTTACATTGCACAGAATGCTTTTTATAGTGAAAATATTCTTTACAACAAGAAAAAGTGCTTATTTTAAGAAATATTAACTGAAAGGTTATTTAGGGAACCAAAGATGTTTCTTCTATGGTATCACTGCAGAAACCCACTTTTAAAACCTGTATTTTTAAAAGTGTAAGGCAAAAATTTAAATGTTTACAATAACTATTAGTACAAGGTTTTCAAAGACAATTTTATGTTGAATTTGAATATTTTCCAAAAAATATCATGTCAAAACATAATGTCGTTATTGTTTACCCTTATGGAACAAAAATATTTTTCCATATATTTATAATCAATATATTCTCTTACGCAAAGAAAATATATTCCATCATGAATGACCAATATATTAGATGATTTAACTGTATATTGAAAATACACAGAATAATGTGTTGTATTAAAACTATTAATACAGTATATTGAAGAACAACACATAAGGAATTGTTGCTTGTCGTGTATTAAAAAACATGTGAGAATATATTTCTACTTCTTAACATATAGATGTACATGTGATAAGATATGCTACTGCATGTGTATTAAAATATTTAACATATATTTATTCATGCAGTATATTCACACAAATATAATATAATATACTTCCTACATTTTATAATTTATTTACATTATATATATTTCATATATAGCTAGTCAAGCACACCTGCATGTACTGAAGTATTTAGCAGAGAGACGATCACTGTACTGAAGAGTCACAGCCATTACTTTTTAATTAAAGTAACATAGTCTTAATGGTTTTCAGCCAATCATTAGCCTAACTAAAGGCTCTACTCTTCAGCACAACAGTAACCCCAAAAACTAAAATGCATACCAGAAACCCATTCAAATTCCAAAATTATGCAACGTTTAATACTAACAGATCTCCCCCAATATTAATATTGAGCAAAAACACATGAAATAAGCTTTAATTTTAACATTTGCTCTCCTTTAACAGTCAGATGCAAAGCATACTGGGAACTAGACATCTGCTGTCACTGTTTTAAATGGGACAAACTTTTAAAATATCTTTGAATGCTGAGATCAGTCATTTTAACATTGACGACACTGATAAAGCTTCTGATTGCTCATGTAAAATGAACTCTGTTTCTTGCTCTCTGTGTGTTTATGGCAGAATGAGGCTGCAGTTTTGCTGTAACGCCACAGGATCGTTATACCTCACCAAACGAAACACAGCTGTCAATCAGATCATCCCGTATGAGACCAGCACAATTAAAACATCCAAAATGAATGCAGTCGTTCACAGCATGCTGCCTGAGGTGTGTGTGTGTGTGTGTGTGTGTATTGTTTAATGAATCTGTTTGACAGTGTATTTGTTGATGCTGACATTTGGAGCTGGATCTTTTTCACAGACATGTCTTGGCCGGAATTTCTAAATTCCCTGAAATGTCCAGGTTTTGGCTTTGTTTTCCTATTGCTTTCATACTTGCTGAAGGTAATGACTGAAAACTTCAACTTGTTAAGTTAACTCAACTAGCAACCGTCAGCTTAAAAACTTTAGTTCATCTAATGAATAAAAGTCAGTCTACTGAGTGTTAAAAGATCTGTTAGAGCAACCAAAGATGTTTTAGCATTTAGCAATGCTAATCTTTTTTAACAAACCTCTTTCTTTTAGATTTATGTTTATTTTCAAAGCCTTCTACAAAATATGTGTAGTATTTGCCTCTTAAAACTAAAGGCAAACATTTATGCTAATAGACAAATGGATCAACAAATTTTAAATCTGTAAAAATATGAACTCTGATCCACATGACCGCTAACTGACAGTGACAACAGCAGCAGCAGCATAAATTAAGCCAGTAAAATTTAAAACAATGATAATAGTTTAATAATAATTAACATAACATGTTTTTAAGCTGCAATGCATGCTGGGAACTTGTGCAATATTGTTCAATGTAAAATTGTTTGTTCAGATGACTCAATTTGAAAAGTTGGGAGAACATTTGGATATGTTGTGAACAAATACTTGAGTATCTAAATAAGGTAAACAAAACAACTTTTGCTAGCGACATGTTTAGAGTATTTTTGTTCAGTTCACACAAAAAAATTAAACTGACTTCTCCTACTAAAAATTCTTTGTTCAGGCTACTTTTTTACATTGGTTAGTAGAACTTTTCGAAAGTTGGATTTTTACAGTGTATGTATGGGAGACTGTTTTACTCAGTTGAAAAACACCATTATAAAATTCTTGAGAGAATTATACATTGATATTTTGCTCTACAACATAAATCACACACATCCCTACTGAAACATACATTTTGAAGCAATTATGTTTATTTTTAAAAAAGTAATGTTTTTAATAAGTAACTACATAAGAATGTTTGTGGTGTAAAGCCTTGTTCAGACTGTCAGCCCAAATCTGATTTTTGTGCAAATCCAATTGAAATCCGATCATAATTAGATGGTCTAAATGGCAACAAACTACATAAAATCCTATTTGTGCAAATCTGTTTCGAGCTACATTCATATGTGGTGTGGAATCCTACTCAAATCACATTAATGGAAATCCGTTTCAGTCTGACCGGTCAGATTGGATTTAGCGTAGCTTTTTCACATTCTCACATCACGTAAAATGTAAAAACGTCAGATGTTTTTGTAGAAAACAATGAACGTCTTTGCAGAAACAAGCTTGTGTTGTTGTGAACTGCAAGTCAAGAGGAAAAGACAATATACTGCTAGTATACACAACACTTTGAGTTTTGAAACCAGCGGAGATGGCAGCATGGAGTAAAGTCGCACATTCCTGCTTCCTGCGTTTCTGCCGCTGCCTCATAATACAAAAATATAATCCAGCTCGACGGCAACATGTTGTCAATGTCGTTAGACAACATCTGTATTGCAAAGTGTATTGCTGTTATTGTTGTTTTTAGCATAGGTATAACAACACAACGGCATTGCCATAGAAACCAATGCACATTACATAAAACACACAAATTGGATATGAACAATTGCAATTCACTGTGTGGACAGTCAGTTGTTAAAATCAGATTCCATCTGGATATGCACAAAATCAGATTTGGACTGATAGTGTGTGCAGTTTGTGTTACGCTTACCACAGACTTTTTTTTGACTCATGAATTGAAAAACCCATAAAAATCCATAGGGAAATCCTGAAGGAACCCATTGGCGACTTAGTCTTCTGGGTTTGATGTCACCGCTGATATCATCGACTTATTTGCACTGATACTATTTAAACTGAACTGAGCTGGATGATGACATCACTGAATTCAATGATGAACTGCCTTTAACTGAAAATTGAGTGTTTACTATTGTCCTTCTGCATTATTGACACACATTTTCCTATTTGATACTGTAAAGCTGCTTTGACACAATCTGCATTGTTAAAAGCGTTATATAATTAAAGGTGACTTGACTTGACTTGACTTGATGGCTGCAGGAAAATGAAGCCAAAACTCAGACATTTTAAGCAATTTAGAAATTTACATTTACATTTATTCATTTGGCAGACGTTTTTCTCCGAAGTGACTTACAATTGAAAAATACAACAATCGGTTTACCGTAACATGGCAACAAACACAAGAAGTGCCTGTTATATAACGTTTCAGTCATCGTTCAAAGTAGTAAAAGCTAGGACAGGAAGGGAAAAGGATAGTAAGAGAACAGAAAAAGTAAAGGATTTTTCTTTTTTTTAAATGAGGAGGCAGTTAGATGCTCGTGGAAAAGATGCGTTTTCAGCTGTTTCTTGAATATTATGAGGGAAATCCCGGCCAGGAATCTGAATCTCTCTGTAGTAATGAGCTCACAACAATAAAGATACAAATAGTTAGTCTTTAATGATAAATCTGGACTGGAAGCACGTAGAAGTAGGGCTGCACAATAAATCACAATTGCGATTAAGCAGAAGGTGCGATTGTCATGCGCATCTTATCAGGGAAGCACAGTTCTGTGATCAGTAATAAATCTCCATCCAAAGGCCAGAGAAACTCCATGTACGCCCCTCAGAAGAAACCCAGGCAAACCATAGCGCTAGCTGAATAAACAGAAGATTTCACTGTTTTTATTGATTCAGCGTGATAATAATGTCACATGTTAGTTTCCGTTTAGTTCCTGTTTGCCCTTATTTGGTTCGTTTCCTGTCATTAATTAATTATCGTTCAGTCTGTTCACCTGAGTTTTATTAATCGTCTCGTTTGCTCCTTGATTTCCCTATCTTTATAAGTCCTGTGTTCCCCTTTCAGTCGGTCACTCCGAGTCACATCGGATGACTGAAGAAATTGGGATCTCGCCAGAGAGACCAATCCACTTCAAGTGTAACTAAATGAGCCAATGGACATTGGCATGCGATTATTGCATCCAGCTGCCGCTGATCACAGCACAGCACAGACGAGTCATGCCTTGAGTTTGGGCCGGCTGACTCCAGTGCAACACTGAGGCCCCGGCCCGGCTATGTGCCCAAGGTTCCTAACACTCCCTTCAGGGACCGGGTAGTGAACCTGCAAGCACTGCCCCTGGAGGAGGCAAACCCAGCCATAGCTTTGCTCTGTCCTGTACGCGCACTGCGTCAGTAGGTGGATAGAACTCAGAGCGTCAGGACCTCAGAACAGTCTGTTACGGAGGACAGCAAAGGGGAAGGCTGTCTCCAAGCAGAGGATGGGCCACTGGATAGTGGATGCCATCATCTTGGCTTACGAAGCACAAGGTGTGCCCTGCCCACTCAGGTTGCGTGCTCACTCCACTAGGGGTGTCACATCGTCCTGGGCGCTGGCTCGTGGTGCCTCGCTAGCAGACATCTGTAGAACTGTGGGTTGGGCAACTCCCAACACGTTCCCTAGGTTTTATAGCCTACGTGTCGAACCGGTTTCCTCCTGTGTTCTCACCTCAAACGGGTAGTGGCACTGAGAGGGCCGGCTCAGAGTCGGCTTGCGGCGTCCTTACGCCTAATTCTCCAGAGAGTTCCTTAAACAGGCAAACCCTGTTGAGTTCTCCAGCACTCCGGCGTCCGGACGCGGCGGAGCATCCGGCGCCAGGCCTTCAGCCAATGAATTCTTGAAATCTGGTGCGAGGCTAGTGCCCATATGAGAGACCCTGCCGGGATCCCATATGTGTATTCCACGGTATGCTTATTAGAGCCGTGTTTCCCCTGGCAGACCACGTTCTGCCATCTCTAATGATGCAGCCTAAGACATCTCAGAGACTTCCATGTGCAATAGGGCCCTACGGGGTTACTTCATATGTCTGAATGTCACTTAACCCCCTCTGGGAGGAGGTGACTCCACAGTGTTCCTCTTCCAAGTGGAAGAACACGCTTCCCAGTGTTATCCTAGTCCTACTGTTTGGGTTGCTCAAGGAACAACAGTAGTTGACCTTCTCTGTGTAGAGCCCGGTCCTATCGTCTGCCTTATAGGAAGGATCAGGAGGCCTACACAGGGCGCTGGAAGGGGCAGCTCCTGTGGCGCTTTGGTAGGGATCCCAATTTCGTCGGTCATCCGACGTGACTCGGAGTGACCGACTGAAAGGGGAATGTGTCGGTTACGTATGTAACCCTCGTGCCCTGAAGGAGGGAACGGAGACGTCACGTCCTGTCGCCACAGTCGCTGAACCACCGCTGAGCTGCCGGGTCACCGGCTCGGCTCCTCAGCGAAAGCATGAATTGATGCGGTGCACCAGCTGCCTCTTATGCTCACGCTGAGATCAGCGGCAGCTGGATGCAATAATCGCATGCCAATGTCCATTGGCTCATTTAGTTACACTCGAAGTGGATTGGTCTCTCTGGCGAGATCCCAATTTCGTCGATCATCCGACATGAAGTCTCCGTTCCCTCCTTCAGGGAACGAGGGTTACATACGTAACAGAGACGTTCTCCATTTGTTCTTTGTCTGCTGTTGTATATGTCTTCCTGTGTTCCTATGTTGCATTCCTTGATGATAGTGTTATTAAAAGACTGTTTTTTGTTCTACTCCTCATCTCCTCGCTCCTTGCTCCCAGTACAGCGTGACAGAACAGCAGACCAAACAAAGTAAACGACGCTCCTTCTCCCCGGTTTTCTTTTTGTTTCCCCTTTTTAAAAGTTTTTAGTTTTCCTGTTTTTTCCCCCTCTGCGGCAATGGAGGTTGCCGCACGATTCGCCACTCTAGCCCGCAGAGATCTCCCATTAGGGGAGTATGCACGGGAGTTCTGCGGGCTCGCCGTGTGTGTGAATTTGGATAACGTCACACTCAACTCCCTGTTCTGGATCGGGGCCAATTACCATCGCCCTGTGGACCTCCCAGACATCACAGGACTGAGCTGGAGGGAAGGGATCCTCCGGTGTCTGGAGAGTATCCAGCCCCGATCCAGAAACAGCCTGCCGCCGTTCGCGGCCAACGCAAGCCCGCCGCCGTTCTTGGCTCAGTCAAGCCAGCGGTTCGCGGCCAACACAAGCCCGCCGCCGTTCGTGGCTCAGTCAAGCCCACAGCCTGCGGACGGACGTCCATGTGCCCCTGGGCTTACTAGTGGCATACGAGGGTATGAGTCCAGAGCCTGCTCCTCGCAAGCACCCTCCAGAGCCCACTCCTCCAGTGCCCGCGCCTCCAGGGCCCACGCCTCCAGTGCCTGCTCCTCCAGTGCCCATGCCTCCAGTGCCCGCTCCTCCAGGGCCCGCGCCTCCAGTGCCCGCTCCTCCAGGGCCCGCGCCTCCAGTGCCCGCTCCTCCAGGGCCCACGCCTCAAGTGCCCGCTCCTCCAGAGCGCCCACCAGAGCCCGCTCCTCCAGGGCCCTCCCCTCAAGTGCCCGCTCTTCCAGAGTGCCCACCAGAGCCCGCTCCTCCAGAGCGCCCACCAGAGCCCGCTCCTCCTGAGCGCCCACCAGACTCAATAGTTTCCTCCTGGAAAATTTTGGGGGGGAGACATAGACCATGGTCGCCAGAGTCTCCTGACCCGCCATGGCCTTCTGATTCCCCTGACCCACCATGGCCGCCTGAGACTCCTGATCCGCCATGGCCGCCTGAGACTCCTGATCCGCCATGGCCGCCTGAAACCCCTGATCCGCCATGGCCCCCCGGGTCTCCTGTTCTGCCCTGGAGGCCTCTCCAGTATCGTGCCCTGCACCGGCCTCCAGGGCGTCCGCTCCCCCTCCCCAGTAGAACTGTTACGGCGCGGGACACGCCTACCGGGAGGGGGGCGATCTGTCACATGTTGGTTTCCGTTTAGTTCCTGTTTGCCCATATTTGGTTCGTTTCCTGTCATTAGTTAATTATCGTTCAGTCTGTTCACCTGAGTTTTATTAATCATCTCATTTGCTCCTTGATTTCCCTGTCTTTATAAGTCCTGTGTTCTCCATTTGTTTTTTGTCTGCTGTTGTATATGTCTTCCTGTGTTCTTATGTTGCATTCCTTGATGATAGTGTTATTAAAAGACTGTGTTTTTGTTCTACTCCTCGTCTCCTCGCTCCTTGCTCCCAGTAGAGCGTGACAAATAAACACACGACTGTGACAATATATGATTTATCTGAGTTCTTTTTATAATTATTACAATTTTCATTATAATAAAGTATGTAATAATGCAATGCTAATCGACATAGCCTTTATCACTGCTTAGAATACTATGAAATATGTTGCGTGCCTTATTCTGTGTAAGAAGCAACATCTGTCACGGGTGTGTCAGGCAGGGAAACGCTGGAGACTCAGGAGGCTTCATAATGAGTAACATTTAATAACAAAACTCAGGATCGTGGAGAATACACACACATAAACATAACTAAGACCGGACACCAAATGAACGTAGGAGACAGGCTTATAAAGGAGATCTAATAACAAGACTAAATACACACAGCTGGAGACAGATCAATATAAGAACAGAAACAGGAAAACGACCAAATAAGGAAAACCAGGAAACTGGACAGGAACATACATGTGACAACATTATCTCACAGAAGGATTTATTTAAAACACTCGGCTGACGTTATCAAGTGAGTTTGGAGTAAAAACATGTTATTAAATGTGGTATTTTCACATGCTTTCAGATGGAGCAGCATTTACTACACAGAGCCGTAGTTCACCGAGAAGCTATGTAAACAGCTGTCATTATCGCGAATGATTTCTTCGATTTCATAATCGCTCGATTATATCGTTTGCAATTTTTTTTTTTGTCTAGCTTGTCAGTGAACTACGGCTCTGTGTAGTAAATGCTGCTCCATCTGAAAGCACGTGATGGAGATTTACTGCTGATTACAGAACCGGCTTTACTGACAAGATGCACGACATGTACGAAATCGCTACTGTGCTCCTATTGGCCTGTATCATAGATGTGACAGAACTCGTCATGGACAACAGAAATAAATTAAACATGCTAGACTTTCTGTGTTGACGTCGTGAAGTGTCGCAGACGTGGCATCGGTTGTCGTGCACTATGACACACTACACGAAATGAAACGACTGAATCTTGCATTCCGACACCCATTGTCGTTTACGAATCCCCATGACACCCTACGTTAAACAAATCGGTCCAAAATCAGGCTAAAATCGTGTAGTCTGAACGCGGCTTTAGACCTCTCACTGAGGCTGGCGTGGAAAAAGAGCGGTCAGGTTAGTGAGACACACCAAGTCTAAAAAGTCCTCTGTACCGTACAAGCAAATGGCAAAATCCAGAATGGCGCCTGAAAAGTTGATCCACTTCATCTGGCAGCACAAAGCACTGTATAGGTCCATACATGAAATAACACTAATATAAGATTGTCTTGGCCTGAAGATTTCTTAGGCTGATGATACAAGGGGCAACTTTTTTAAGCAATTTTGCTTGGGCACTTTCCCATTGAGAATGGGTAACAAATTTCTATCTGGATATTTTAGATCAGTTGTGGCAGCTGTGTCTCACCACATTTCCCAAAGTTGCCCAGTGTATCAACAGCCTTAGCCTTAGGCTTTCTGAAGACTAGGGTTGGGTATCGAAAACCAGTTCCATTTTAAAACTGATCTGAACTGAAACTGATTCCTGCATTTGCATTTTAATGTGATTTAAAATTATTTAAGTGCAGGAACGGAAAGAACTTGTGCCCTGTTTGCATGCAGCACACACATCTGAAGCACGAGTACAGAGAACAGCATCTCGGTGCGGCTTCCCGGTTTGTGTCCGTTTTCGAACCGTTCCGTACATTTCCACTGCAGAAAATGTTGTTCCAAGCAGGAATTGACTTCTTTCATATTTATCGACCAATATGCAGAAAACTATGTCAGTATATCATCACAAACACAGCCATTTATGTCTTAAGTGAACGTAAACAGATGGGAAAGAAAACACTCATGTACAGTATTTTTAGATCTGCGTGCGTTTAGTGTTAAAGAGACAGCAGCCTAATAAACACGCTTACCGTCATTAATGTTAATCAAAGAACAAAAGTAAATCATTCACTGTTCTTGACTGAATATCTTCAATAACTTTAATTAATAATCTATATTTTATTCATGAAAAGAAATCTATGCAGATTTTTTTTTAAATATTACTGTACCTTAAATTTGCTTCAGTTGTATTTATTTATGCTATTGCTAATTGATTTGTTTGTACCTATTTTATTACTGTTTACTTGTCCTTAACACTGTAATATTTGAAATTTATAGCAGTCTAATTTTTGCTGTGGTATTTTTATTAAAAGCATATGCAAATGTTCCTCTTGTAGGCCTAAGTGTTCTGTAGGCTGCTGATTTTTGCTCATGTTATTGAGCTGCAACAGAATGCTTTGTAAAAAGACACTGAATAAGTGTTTGTGGGGGTGGTGTCTTGTACATGATGTTCTTCAGACCAGTCCATACTGACGCTGGGTCGTTGGCTGAAAATTGTTTTTTCAGCTTTTCAGAGTAGTTGTTTTAGTCACTCTGATCTCCTTTGTTAGTCTGTTTCTGGCCTGGTTGTACAAGATTTCCCACGTCTTTAAGCATCTTTATTGGCATGACAAAGCTGTTTGAGTTTCCCAGTATTCTGTGGTTTACCATGACATGACAGGAATGACCTGGTAGGAATGCACATATCCTCACAGAAACTAACATATGAAGTTACAGTATCTGTAAGCTCAACCAGATCAGTGGCCACAGCTTCAAAAACAAAATTATTTGCTCAAAATTATAATTGCAATGATTATTGATTATTGTAAATTTATGTTTACATTTCAGGTATTGCACCTTCACCATAAAGCACAAATCATGTGGACTCATATATTATTTTACCTTATCTAGTTAAATTCAATTGAATTCATGTTTATTTGTATAGCACTTTTCACGATATAAATCGTTGCAAAGCAGCTTCACAGAATATCAAAGTTTCTACATTACATTTAGTAGTAGCTTATCAGTGGTGACTGTCAAGTTGATGTCCATATGGCAGAAATGTACAGTAAAAATCATGCAGTTCCTTAATGACATATGTTCAAACAAATGGTGAATATTATTAATAATTATGTTGTGAGCAAACTTGTAGCAAAATTTGGTAGTTTTGTATGTTAGTTCAATACCCAATACCCAGAAAAGCGCTATATAAATGTAACAAATTATTAGGGGCCAAGCACCGAACGTGCGATGGCACCTATTGTATCCGTTAGTGTTCTTATCAGGGGCCAAGCACCAAAGGTGCTATGGCACCTATTGTATCCGTTGGCGTTCTTTTTAGGGGCCAAGCACCGTAGGTGCTATGGCACCTATTGTAATCGTTAGTGTTCTTATTAGGGGCCAAGCACCAAAAGTGCGTAGGCACCTGTTGTATCTGTTGGCGTTCTTATTATTATTAGGGGCCAAGCACCGAAGGTGCGTAGGCTCCTATTATATCCGTTGGCGTTATTATTATTAGGGGCCAAGCACCGAGGGTGCGGTGGCACCTATTGTATCTGTTGGCCTTATTATTTAGGGGCCAAGCACCGAATGTGCGATGGCACCTATTGTATCCGTTGACGTTATTATTAGGGGCCAAGCACCAAAGGTGCTATGGCACCTATTGTAATCGTTAGTGTTCTTATTAGGGGCCAAGCACCGAAGGTGCTATGGCACCTATTGTAATCGTTAGTGTTCTTATTAGGGGCCAAGCACCGAAGGTGCCAAGGCACCTATTGTATGCATTGGCGTTCTTATTAGGGGCCAAGCACCGCAGGTGCTTAGGCACCTATTGTATCCGTTAGGATTCTTATTATTAGGGACCAAGCACCAAAGGTGCGTAGGCACCTATTATATCCGTTAGCTTTTTTTTTAGGGGCCAAGCACCGTAAGTGCTATGGAACCTATTGTAATCGTTAGTGTTCTTATTAGGCCACCTATTATATCCGTTGACGTTCTTATTAGGGGCCAAGCACCGAAGGTGCGTAGGCACCTATTATATCCGTTAGCGTTCTTATTATTCTTCTTCTGCTGCTGTGGATGTCTATGGCAGCCCATAGAACCACTTGCGGGAAAGTTGTCAAATTTGGCACACTGATAGATGATAGTGTCAATAGTAACCACATCAAATTTGGAGTCTCTAACTCAAGCTCTCTAGCGCCACCACTTGTCCAAAGTTTCACTCTTGTTTATGTTAAACTTTTTTAACCGTAAGCCACAAAATGAATTTTTTTTTCCCTCTGAATCCTTGGCTCAAGCCGAGTCGAATGAACTCCAAAATTCAAAAATTTTCATTTTTAGTTTTTTCGCTGTTTTCAATTGTTCGAAAAAACCTACTTTTTCAAACTCGTCCTAGGCCGTTACGCCAATTTTCACGAAAACTGAACCAGATCATCTTCAGACCATGCTGGCTAAAAGTTATGGAATTCAAGTTGATTAGTCAAACCATTCTCGAATAGCACGCGAACGAATTCTACGAAAAGCACTCAAAAATGGATGTTAGGCTATATCTCCACAACAGTTTGGCGTATTGAGACCATATTTACACCAAACCTTTTATGTGCCATTGTGACCTCAAACTGACCACGCCACATCAATTTGGTAACAGCGCCATCTATTGGTCAAGAGTTATAAACCATTCATTAACTATTAGCCTATTGTAATAAAGCTTGTCTCAAAATATTCCTTGGCTCATGCCGACAACATAGATATAAAATATGCCATAGTAAGCCAAACTTCCTGTCCGCCATTTTGATTTATGTTGAAAACCTACTTTTTTGAACTCCTCATCAACTGTTTGTCCGATTTTCGCCAAAATTGAGTCAGATCATCTTCAGACTGTGCTGACACAAAGTAATGGATTTCGTGTCAATAGACAAAACTGTTTTCGTACAGCATCGCTACAAATTTTAGGCATGGTGCCAAACTGCATGTGAGGCTGTATCTCTGCAAATCTTTAACATAATGACACCAAACTTTGTATGTGTCATTGTCAACTCACACTGACCATGTCACATTAATTTGGTAACAGCGCCACCTTTTGGTCAAAAGTAATAAACCATTAATTAGCCATTAATTATGAATTTTTCATGAATTTTAATAAGTTTTCATTTCATTAGCCTATTGTAATCAAACTGGTCTTAAAATATTCTGTGTTTTTTGCAGAGAACATTGATACCAACTATGCCATAATTGGCTGAACTTCCTGTCCGCCATTTTTATTCATGTTGAAAACCTACTTTTTCAAACTCCTCCTAGACCGTTAGTCCGATCGTCACGAAATTTGACTCGGATCATCTTCAGACCAAGCTGAAAAAAGTTATGGATTTCGTGTCAATATACGAAACGGTTTTCGTTTAGCGCATCAACGAATATGCTGGAAAGAGGCCAAATTGCATCTGAGGGCTGTGTCTCTGCAAAGCTTTGACATATAGACCAATTTCGTGTAGACGTCATAGTTACGTCACTTGCAGCTGCGCGCGCATAGTGGTGGCAGAAACACATGGTAACAAGTGGAGTGAAACGGGAAAAATCCACAGAATAAGAGAAAAAATGTACTGTTGTGCCTTTGGATGTCAGAATCAGAATGCAAATAATTTTTATAGAATACTGTCGTCAAAAATGCCGTTTGAAGCTAAACGCAGACGTTTAAACGGACAGACTAATGAATGAAACCTGCTATGATTACTTACTTTTAAAGCATAAATTTGATTTAAACAATTGGTCTACATAATATTCACATATGCAGTTCATAGGGAACATATTATATTAGCCCTACAGTTACAGCATGAAATACTATTTAAACCTATAACATTTTACATTTAACGTTACCTATTTTGTCTCACAATTATTTTTTGAGACTTTTTTTCCTTGCAAATGCAACTTTATATTTTGTATTTCGGACTTTATAACTCAATTTAACTCAAGAATAGCGAGTTTGTCCATTCTGAGGGTGGGAAAAAGCCAGATGTGTGGGATATAACTTAAAAGAGAGAATGACGAGTTGATTTTTCTAATCAGAATTGTGAGATATAATCTCGGAATTGCGAGAATAAGGTCAGAATTTTGAAATATTGAAAATGAAATTTTAACGCATACCTGCTGCCACTGCCAGAAAAAAAAAAAAAAAAAAACGACGACAGCTGTGGTGAAACGAGATAAATGAGCGGACTGGACAGAAACGATCATCAAAAATGCTCTCGTTTGCAGGCAGCGCACAATTCTTATCAGAAAAGGTTCAATAAAGTATTGTCTTTTGTTGTTATGGGCTCGTCTAAAGATTTCTTATGGATCTCAGTACTATGTCGTGTATGAAATAATGTCTGTGTGCATTTGTGTAAAACAACAAACTGACGATTTATATACTTAATCATGTGTAATTGTATATACATTGTTATGAGAAATTGTAGCTGGAATAATAATGTAGCTGTAAAAATAGTTGCCTGCTGAAATTGAAATATATATTACATCTTCATGACTAGATACACGGTGAGTTTGTCTTTACTATAATCGTTAGATGTGAGTCACTCAACCGGAGGGAATCCTGTCAGATCGTCCATCCTTTGAGTGAGTACAGATTGGCCAATCTGGTTTCGTCCATTAAAGTAAACCTTTTCAAATAACGCGGTCCCGGACAGTGAGTGACCTTACATATGCAGGTAAAATTGGAATTTCTCCAGTTATTATTAAAAAACAAGCTAACAGGGTTCATAGCTAGCGTTAGTGAAGCGGTCAGTGGAATCTTTCTGCCACCACCTAAGCTCCGCCCACAGAAAAACGTCACAATGTTTACTACCATGAAAAGGGTCTATTGACACCAAACTTTGCATGTGCCATTGTCACCTCACACTGACCAGGCAACATCATTTTGGTAACAGTACCACCTGTTGGTCAAAAGAAGTAAACTTTACATTAACCATTAATTATGAAATTTCCAAAAATGCTAATAATGTTTGATTGCATTAGCGTATTATAATGAAACTGGTCTCAAAATATTCATTGGGTTATGCCGAGAACATAGATACCAATTTTGCCATAATTGGCCGCACTTCCTGTCCGCCATTTTGATTTATGTTGAAAACTTACTTTTTCAAACTCCTCTTTGTCCGTTGGTCCGGTTTTCACCAAATTCGAATCTTATCATCTTCAGACCATGCTGACAAAAAGTTATGGATTTTCTTGTTGATAGACAAAACCGTTTTCGTACAGCGCCGCTAAAAATTTGAGGCATGGTGCCAAAATGACTCTAAGGCTATATCTCTTCAAATCTTTGACAAAATGACAACAAACTTTATGTGTGCCATTGTCACCTCACACAGAACACACCAAAATGATTTGATTAAAGCGCCACCTGTTGGTCAAAAGTGATAAGCCATTTAATCATATTACTAGAGGTTGTATTTATGATTTTTCAGCCATTTCAATTACAATCATCCTAAAATTGCTTTTATTACTCATTGTTGCATTTGGTCTGATGCTCCATGCCATGCTTAGCTCCTTATTTTGCGTTAGGAGTGCTTGGCCCCGTAATTGCTGCTTGCAGCTATATTTATTATTATTATTAGTTCAGGGTTGGCATCATCTGAGGTCCCCTTATCTTCATAAGAGCTGGATCTAGACTGAAGCTTGTGTAATTCCTTGTTACCTCTGGATGTCTATCCCATGGCAGAAACAGAGAAGCAAATGTAGAAAAATTAACATAGCTGCTGTTCCAACCAAAAAATGATGTATATTGATTTATTATTGGCTATTTTTTATATAAATTAACATAAACTACTTATGTATAAGGTATGCACGCTTTCTACATTATGAAAACTGGTAAAAACAGAAACAGAAAATAATTAAAATTGAAATTCCTAATAGTAATTCCAAATGGCAATAAGGGAAAGGGAAGTGATGTGTGGCCAAGTACAGTGACCCAATACTCGGAATTTGTGCTCTGCATTTAACCCATCCAAGTGCACACACACAGTAGTGAACATACACCTGGAGCAGTGGGCAGCCAATGCTGCGGCGCCCGGGGAGCAGTTGGTTTGGTGCCTTGCTCAAGGGTCTCACCTCAGTCGTGGTATTGAGGGTGGAGAGAGTGCTGGTTATTCACTCCCCCCACCTACAATCCCTGCCGTACCTGAGACTCAAACCCACGACCTTCGGGTTACAAGTCCAACTCTATATCCATTAGGCCACGACTGCCCCCATGAATAATGGTTCTCTGTTAAAGCAGCTGTGGTTGAGAGAGTGCATTCATTAAGAAACCACAAAAGCAATATAGTTGAGATCTCAAGACAGAACACAGACTGGCTGAATGACATTTTAATTTAAGGAGAACATCTCACGTGGAGATCTCTAAACTCCAGCTTACTTGTTTGTCATGTTTTCAGATCATTGTGGGCGCTTTCATAATGTATAGCGAGTGCGCATGTGCATGTTTGCCAGAAAGCAAAAATTAAACACAACAGCAGGCAGAAAATGTATCCGGTAACACTTTATTTTAAGGTGTCTTTGTTACACGTTACATGTACTTACTATTATAATAACAATAAATTATGCATAATTACATGCAAGTAACCCTAAGACAAACCCTAATCCTAACCTTAACCATAAAATAAGTACATGTAGTTAATTAATATTGCTCTGTACTTAAATGTATAATTATACTGTAACAAAGACACCTTAAAATAAAGTGTAACCATGTGTCCTTTTAACAGAGATCTCTGATTTGGGGATTTGAACTCTTGATACCCGGAAACTTCACACATAAAAGCTTGCATAGTAGAGGCACATACAGCCAGAGATTGTCTTACAATTGGAAGATGAGAGGGTCTGTAATAATTACCATTGGAAAAAATGTAAAGGCTAACTTGGATCACGTGAGGCACCTCAGCCAATCATAAAGTGGTCTCTTTCCCTCTGTATGGCCAATACATGTATATGGCCGCAGCATTAGCATTAGCCGTCACGTTTTTTTTGGCTAAGGGTTGCAGGGTTGCCTTCCAGTTTGGTACAGCAGTCCGCAATAATATTTTGTCATCTTTTTTCGACAAAAATAAAAAGATATTTTTGGTATAGTTATATATTTTTATATTTGAATACATTTTAGTCTCATCTTTTGTTGTTGTCTCGTCAAGATTTTGCATGTTGATATTGTCACAGTTTGGTTACTCCCCTTATTGTCGTCTCGACATCGTCTCGTTTTAGTCATGGGAAAAAAGCTTGTCAACAAAAATTTTATGTCATAGTTTTCATTAATGAAATTAACACAAATTCAGAAATTATGAAAACAAACTCTATGAAAGTGATTCATATTCCCCAATATTTAATATAACAACAACATTTTTTGTATAACACAAAACTGTATAACACAAAATTCTAAGTCAAATCTGAATGGATCAAGCAACTTGCACAGTTTTTTGCACTTGATAGAGCTGCAGAAGTGCAGCGCACGTTCACACTGCTTTCATGCAGGGATGGCGGATGCACGATTTCGTCACACATTTGGAGTTTTTGCCTTTTGCAGTTACGATGTGCTGCATTTTAAAAACAGCGCCTTATATAAGGGAAGGGTGAGATCTCCCTTTGCCGAGCGGCCTGCTACTCAACCGGCCTACTGGAAAACATGCCTGTCCATAGTGTTAAAAAGCCTGTCTATAGGGTTAAAAACAAAAGAAAGAAAAAGCCACTAAATCTTCTCTTTAGGTCCAATCTTCTGTCACATTAGGTGGCTGAAGTAACGAGCGAATAACGATAAAGAGACAAATAGATAGTATTTAAGGATAAATCTGCTGGTGGACACTAGGAATCAACAGCCACATATAAGATACATGAGATTGCACCAGGAGCTGAGGAAAACTCAGGGCTTAAATAAACAGGGTTAATTAACAGAACCGAAAAAGGTGCGTGAAACTAATTGACAACCAAAGAGACTAACTAGGGAACTCAGGTAGCCGGGAACACAGGCGAACAGGAACAGAACACTGAAAACAAAATCAAAACAGAACATAACCCTGACACTATCAAAAGTGATAAGCATTTTTATGTGTGTGTGCAGGATTTCCCCTGGAGCGGTTGTCGTCTGGGTCGGTGTGCTGTGTTTGGCAGTGGTGGGATTCTGAAGAACAGCAGCTGTGGACGTGAGATTGACAGCGCAGACTTCATCATACGGTAAACACATCCCATCGTGTCTTGCTCACTCAACACTTCCGTCAGTGCTCATCCATCCTTCCTGTTAACACAAAATTTTCTCTCTCTTTCAGGTTTAATTTGGCGACAATTAATGACAGTGATGTTGGACTGAGGACGGATCTGGTGACCATCAACCCCAGTCAGATTCAGAGAGAGTCAGTGTCCATAAACAAAAGCTAAATTAGAATTTATAGAAGCAAGTTTCATATTTGCTTTGATCAGATGAGTTTAAGCTCTTAATTAGATGAGTTCTTGTTTTTAATGCTATTTCTAAATAATAATTCTAACTAATAATTCTAACAGTTATCGTTTGGAAACTAGCCAGGTCCTGCTCAAACTGTAAATCTGTAAAATTTATACACCTTATGTAGCTCCAGCCCATTTCAGCACTGTGTTCGTTGTGTTCGGTCTTCCGGTTTGTATTTCCACCACTCTAGGTAAGATCTGAGCTGTTTAAACTAGAGGTCGACCAACAGTGGATTTTACCTATACCGATAGCTAGGTTGGACCACACTGGCCAATACCGATTAATTAACCAATAGTTTTTAAAATGAATACTGAACAAAAACTAAAATCGTGCTTTACTATTAAAAAAAAAAACAACAACAGAACTTAATCATACTTTGTTAATGAATAAAAATATGAATATTAATTATTGATCATTAAAGTTAGTTCATAATTTATTAACTAATGTTAACAGAGAAACTTAAAAAAAATTTAAATTTATTAATAATAATACATTTTGATTAACACACTCTAACAAGGAACAATACTTATCTAGCTTTCAGGATAACACCATTTGAGTCTAGGACAAACTCGCAGGTTATCACACACACACCGGACATGTCACGTTCAATTCAAGCGATGGTCTAAAACAATTTATCTAATTGCCAAACAGGAAAAAGTTTACTTCAAGAATGAGCAAAGCAGAGTTTGAAGTTCAATGTTTAAATAAACAGAAGAGGAAGTGCAATCTATATTACAGCTTTCTATTCTTGATGCTTGATGCATATAGACTTCATTAGAGCCACAGAAAGACAAATGTTTTGCTGAAAAATGGGCAATAAATAATTTTACAGCCTAGGGTGAAGCCTAGTTTCTGCCTCTAGAGGCCGCTCTCATACTGTATAATAACAGCAGACCCTTCTCAGCCTCCCCAAAAACGGACACAACCCCGGAAAAGAGACGGCATGGATTTTTGCCGATAACCGATAGTTCCAGCAATCAACTATCGGTGCCAATTAAATGGCAAAACTGATCAATCGGTCAACCTCTTTCAACTGAAAGAAACTTGCACTGACTGATCTTAAAATTCATCAGTGCCTTTGTTTTGTCTCAAGATGCACACCAGTAATTTTTTTTTCTAAGGCATACTTATAAAAATTACTTAAATGTCCTAATTGGACTATGGCCTAATCCTGGCTTAGTCTAAACCCCATCTGTGAATCCAGGCCAAAAGATGGCTGTCCACTGGTTTCACTGGCACATAAGGTCTGTGACACTGTGGTTATGATTTAGCTCATCTGTCAGGGTGTAAAACAAAAACAGTGCTTTAAATGGGAACACTGGGGAAGCATTCAGCTACACCCGGTCCAAAAGAAAAGAAAAATATTATGGAAGACACTGGAGACCAGCAAAAGTTTGGTTACCCACATTCTTCAAAATAATGCAATGGTTACTTGCGTATCCTCGGTTTTACAAGGGGCCACAACTCTGATGCAATGGTGGGTTACCCTGACATTAAACCTATCCAGGCACCAGGCGTGGGATGGGACATGCACTTTAAGCCAAAATTGGATGGGCCGCATGTTGAGCAGACCACAAGAAATCAGAGAGGTGGCGGCTGACAAGAGGCCGAGTATCCTCTGGAAAGGCCTGAGGGGATGCAAAGTCCCTACTTTGAATGACGCTGCCAATCGCTGAATAGTCAGGGAACATTCCTGCATATCCCAAGCCCGCATTTGGATTGAATCGATAATCATCCCCAGAAAGACCACTCTTTGTCCGGGAGACAAACAGCTCTTGGCTAAACTGAATTTCAACCCAAGACACTCCAGATGGCTGAGCAACAGCAACCTATGAGCGATGAGTTCCCATTCTGATCTGGCTAACACCAACCAGTCATCGAGGTAATTTAGAATGCAAATTCCCATCTGTCTTAGAGGGGAAAAAGCTGCATCCATGCACTTCGTAAAAGTACATGGGGCCAGAGACAGTCCGAATGGAAGGATGTGCATTGATTAATCTCGCATAGCCAGACCTTCAGACTGACGGCTAAAGGTCTGGAATCCATGGCAGCTTTCATTGGCCAAGGCCCGCCCTTCAGGCCGTTTGACTGACATGTCAAACAACCAATCACAGTTTGTTTCATTCAGCATCACGTTTCAGGGCGTGGAAATGTTGCCACAATAACATACTTAACATAATAAAACTCAAGACGTATTTTAACGATTCTATGCTGCGAACTTTAAATATTTCACATACTTTTGAAAATCCAGCGTTTAGTTGATCCTGATAAGCGCTCGTTGTCACAGTAGTAAACACGACGGCTTTCTTCTTTCATGAGGGGTTTTGGCGCCACGGCATCTTTGTTTCCAGGTGGAACGTTAAAGAACGCGATACACACGTCTCCCGGAAATCCTGTAAAATCCTTTCCTGTAGCTCAAATAGTAGAGCATGGCGCTAGCAACGCCAAGATCATGAGTTTGATTCCCAGGGAAAGCAAAAGCTGATAAAATGTAAAAAACTGTAACTTGAATGCTATGTAAGTCGCTTTGGATAAAAGCGTCTGGTAAATGCATAAATGTAAATGTAATTCAACCAATCCGATGACCACTTTTGTGTGCCATATGCACCAGCAAAAATATAATATTTTGTATTTGTAACATAGTTTTATTGTACATGAGCAAAAAAAAAAAAAATCATTGGCACTTTATTTTACAGTCCTGTTCCTCATGTACATACTATGTACTTATTATAGTAATTACAATAACTAGGTACTAACCCTGAACCTACCCCTAAACCTAACCCTACCCCATGTAGTTACCTTATATTGTAACAACTTTACCTTTGTCTTTTGTGTAAGTGTCACACGAAATGAGGGACCAAACCAACCAATTGTACTCATGAGTCAAGTGTATTAAATATAATTACCCAGAATATGCTAATTCCATATGACACACAAACAATTGAGAGTTCAACAGTTAGGACCAGAGCCTAAAAACCAGTCTAGTATTCTAAAACATAGTCCTTGGCTTGTAATCACTGCCAGCGTATACCTTGCTCAGTCTTTGTTGGAACATGAAGTGCAAAAATGACAGTACTTGAAAACCAAGATGATTCTGTAGCAAAGTTCAACCAGAAAAGAGATGTTTGAAGTCCAGCATTGCTTTTAAGCAGTAGAAGTAAGCCAGTTCTTCTAGTTCCAGACTTTTCGGATGTTTAAGCGGCCAAATAATCCATACATGCTCAGAGCAAAAACCCTCTGTAGATAAACATTTAAACAAACAAACAAACCATAACCAAGTGCTACAAACCATATTGTTACCAAAGCAAAATATCATGAACAATTACTTACGATTGAGCTTAGAACTATAAAGTTCCTCAAACAGGGTACAAAGGTACAAACCACCATGAGGTAAGCTTCTCCAAAGAAGATAGAGAATTAACTTCCTGCCATTTCTTCTTCTTTGCTATCTTAAATAGGTGAATTCCATGCATTACCTTAGAGTGCCCTCTAATGCTCAGGTGAGTAATGACAGGGCGGCTCTAAGAGGACTTCTGGTGCATAAGTAACAGGGAAACTGTTACACATCCCTCCCCTTAAAAAAAATAAAATAAAACCGCTCCATAAAACTTTTTCATTTTCTCTACATGAAAAGTTTCAACTTGTTTTGAGTCATCCAACCTCACTAACTGGTAGTTAACATTGTTTAACCTTTTCAAAACTTTAGCTGGACCCTGCCATTTAGGTGCCAATTTGGCCATATAGGAGTCTGAAGCTCGAGACAGAGGGTGAGTACGTATCCAGACTAAGTCTCCCTCTTCGAACGACTCAAGTTTCCTTCTTCTGTTATAGTACCTTGCTTGTCGTTCTTGAGCTTGACCAGTCTTTTCCTTTACTTGTTCAATCAGTTTTCTGTGCCTCTCAACAGTACTATACGCCATATTATCAGGATTAGGTGGATTTCGAATGAGACGTTCCAAGGGGCCTTTTAAGTTGCGCCCTAATGCAATCTCTGCAGGAGTTAGCCCAGTACTTTCCTGCCATGCTGTATTTATGGCATACCGAAACTCGGATATCCATCTATCCCATTGTCTGTGGTTGTCCTTTACATAGGAGGATATCATAGCCTTTAGAGTTCGGTTAGTTCTTTCAGTGATATTAGTTTGAGGATGGTATGCCGTTGTTAACTTCTGAATAACCCCCCAGCGCTTACAGGTGTCATTCAGAAGTTGTGCTGTAAACTGTGGTCCACGGTCTGAGACCAGATAGGTGGGTGTACCCCATCGAGTGAATATCTCCTTTATCAAGATGTTAGCAATGAGGTGAGTCTTGGCAGATCTCAGAGGAAATAATTCCACCCATTTACTGCAGTAGTCTACCACCACCATCAGGTATTCATTGGACTGTGAACTCCTTGGGAAGGGACCCATGAGATCAACACCCAACATGTGGCCAGGTTCTACCACTGGTGTTGACTGTAGATGACCAGACAGCTTGGAGATTCTTGGTTTATAAATCTGACAGGTTTGGCAGGTTGTACAAAAACTCCACACATCCTTGCGTATCTCTGGCCAATAGACAACATTAAGTAAACGTCTCAGAGTTTTCATCCGCCCCAGATGTCCACTCAAGGGATTGGTATGGGCAAATTGCAAGAACTTCTCTCTCAAAGTCAATGGTATAACTACTTGCATAATCTCCCCTTGCTGTTTGTTAGGCACACATCGAAATAAATAATCGTTCTGAATGACATAATGAATTCGGCTAGGGTCTGTTACAGGTAACTTAGCTGCTTCCCATAGCGGCTGAAGTAATGGATCCTTTTTCTGAGCAATTCCAATTTCATCCCAGCTGACAGGTAAGTCTGATCCAATATTAGTTGCCTGACAAATAGCAATCTGACCCTTGATCTCCTGTAAAGGTATACCCCTAGAGAGTGTATCGGGTACCACATTACATTGTCCCTTTCGATATTTAACTGTGAAGTCAAAGCTTTGTAACCTCAAAGCCCACCTGGTCAGTCGTGAAGTCGGGCGAGGGTGATTGAAAACCCATGTAAGAGCAGCATGGTCCGTAAACACCTCAAAATGTTTCCCTTCCAAATACTGTTTCCATTTCTCAACTGCCCAAATCACTGCTAGACATTCCTTTTCGGCCGTGGAATATGACTTTTCAGCTCCGTGAAGAAGTCTTGATGCATAAGCTATAACGTGTTCAGCTCCGTCATGATCTTGAGTTAACACAGCTCCCAGGCCGACATCACAGGCATCTGTCTGGACTTTAAAACTCTTTGTGAAGTCTGGGGGAATCAACACAGGAGCTTTTTGAAGAGCCTTTTTCAGTTTATCAAAAGCCTGCTGGCATTCCATCGTCCAGTCCCAGGCAACATTTTTGTTCTTAAGAAAATGCAATGGTGCGGCTATTTCGGAAAAGTGTGGAATAAACCTATGGTACCACCCAGCAAGACCTAAAAAGCGTTGTACCTCTTTGATAGTTGTTGGGACAGGAACATTCTGGACAGCCTCTACTTTGGTGGTTTCCGTACGAACTCCTTCAGCAGACACCACATGTCCTAAGAAGGTGATGGTCTTTTGGAGCATGTTACACTTCGACAGGTTCAGGGTTAGGCCAGCTGCTTCTAACACATCAAAGAGCTGTTTAAGGTGTTCAAAATGTTCTTGGATATTTTTGGAATAAATCACAATATCATCGAGATATACAAAACAGAACTTTCCGAGACAGTCTCTCAACACAGTATTCATCAAGCGCTGAAAAGTTGCAGCGGAGTTTTTCAATCCGAACGGTAGACAAATAAATTCATATTGTGCGTTTTTGGTTACAAAAGCAGTCTTTGGAATACTAGCCTCATCCATCAGCACCTGCCAATAGCCACTTTTGAGATCTAATGTACTAAAAATAGTAGCCCCATACATTGACTCAAGGATGTCTTGAATTTGCGGCATCGGAAATCCATCCAAAGGTGTCTTGGCATTTAAAGCTCTGTAATCAATGCAGAAACGCATGGTACCATCCTTCTTAGGGACTAGAACTATGGGAGCTGCCCATGAAGAAGTTGAGGGCCTTATTATTCCTTTTTCCAACAGGTTGGAAACTTCCTGATCAATGAGTTGCTGTTTAGCCATAGAAACAGGGTAGGCCCGTTTACGTACTGGAATGTCATCGGTGGTGTTAATCTGGTGCCGGATCACAGCAGTTCGGCCCAGGGAGTCTGTGCAGACTGTTGGCCGATCAAGCATAAGTACTTCCAGCTGCCCTTTCTGGGATTTGAGAACATCTGCTCGACTTGCCAGTTCTTTAATGGTTGCCAAGGTGGAGGAAGATACTTGCACGAGAGGTAACGCCAGATGTAGACTAATTGCTGCTGAAGATGCATACGAAATGAATGAATGTTTCACTTCAGATGCCTCCGGTAGTACGTAGATCTTGTCCTTAAAATCAATCTGGATCTCCGAGTCAATCAAAAACTCTAGGCCAAGTATGATGGGTAAAGTCAAATCTTGATCTCTCATCACAAAGGCTGAGAACGGATATTGATGTCCATGCACTGTACAATTCCAGATTACCTTTCCGAGAGCTGTCTGTACATGACCATTGGCAAGAGAGAAAGTCTGACCTCTGCTGGACTGCAACGTTTCAGTGCTTGACTTCAATCTTTTCCAGTAGGACTCCTGAAGTAAAGAATAAGTACTACCAGTATCCAAAACTGCTTGACATCTATAGTTATTTATGGAAATGGGCAAGGACAATGGGTCAAGTTGTTTCTCCATATCTCCTGACATTACCGCAATGTGATGGTGCGACTGTCGCCCTTTTGGTGCTTTATTAGCTCCATTCAACTTCGCTTGATGCTCTGCTTGTCTCTGTCTCCAGTAGGCTCTTTCCGCACTAATATCCCTTTCCACTAGGGTACCCACACGTACCAACTCATCAACCGTAGCAACAGTGCCTCTGAGTATGCTGGCGATACGAGGGTTACAGTTCCTAAGTGCGGCTTGGAGTATTTCACGTTCTGCCATGGAAGGTTTCAGTCGTAGACATAAGGCTCGATATTGATAAGCAAAGGTTCGAATATTTTCCTCAACTCCTTGTTTCCTTTCTCTAATTCTTCTTTCAACCTCAACCTCATGGTCATCAGGCAGAAACGATTGTAAAAAGACCTTCCTAAATTGACTCCAAGTATTTACCCTCTTCTTCTCCGCAATCCACCAGTCCTTGGCTGTATGCGTTAAAACAGAAGGCAACATGGATAATATCTCAGCATCAGTCAGAGGTTGAACTGCAAGATACTCATCACATTTTTCAAGGTAAGAAATAGGGTCCTCTCCCTCCAAACTACCAAATCTTGGAAACTCCAACTTAATCGGTGTTTTAAAATGTATAGGGTAGGTTAGATTATCAGTTGGTATAGGTGGACTGAAGTGGGGTGTAGATGTTACAGTGTGGGAAGTTTGGATTAAAGATTTCAGCTGCACATCCCTTCGTGACATACAATCCATCATTGCTTGTCCTACCTGTTGTATGCTCTTTTCTAAGGCTTCTTTTACCTGTTGGCTTTCAGACTTGAGCTCAGTGGGCAGAGTTCTCTCCAGTTGCTGTATCCTTTTATGGTGAGCCTGTTGCTGAGTTAAGAGGTTCTGCGTCTGCTGTTCCATCACAGTCAGCCTATGATTTTGCTTATCCATGTCATGTTGCACCTCCTTGGAAAACACTCCAAAAGACTTTTCCAATTCATCAATTCTATGTTCTAACTTACTCACCCTTGACTCAAAACTGGAAGCAGCTACATCCTCTTCTTGAGGAGGTGGTGGCAAAGGTAAGTACTGAGAACTATCTTCCTGCTCTTCCAGATCTACCTCATTCTCTAAATACAAATGACTGAGAGATCGGATAAGATCTTGAATTGGTTCCCGCCTGATTGTAAAAGGTGCTGCGGAATAGTCCGGTTCTGTAGGATTTTCACCCTCTGTCTCATCACATACGTCAGCCATTCTGGACCAGTTTTATAAACTGATACTGAAAATGTTGTTTAATAACTCAATACATTTGCCCAACCATAAAGTTCAGTGACACTTCAGCACATTCTACCTAATGACTCATAAATACAATCAGCCTGTTTAAAATCATGTCTAGAATTCTAAAACATAGTCCTTGGCTTGTAATCACTGCCAGCGTATACCTTGCTCAGTCTTTGTTGGAACATGAAGTGCAAAAATGACAGTACTTGAAAACCAAGATGATTCTGTAGCAAAGTTCAACCAGAAAAGAGATGTTTGAAGTCCAGCATTGCTTTTAAGCAGTAGAAGTAAGCCAGTTCTTCTAGTTCCAGACTTTTCGGATGTTTAAGCGGCCAAATAATCCATACATGCTCAGAGCAAAAACCCTCTGTAGATAAACATTTAAACAAACAAACAAACCATAACCAAGTGCTCAAACCATATTGTTACCAAAGCAAAATATCATGAACAATTACTTACGATCTATTGGCCAGAGATACGCAAGGATGTGTGGAGTTTTTGTACAACCTGCCAAACCTGTCAGATTTATAAACCAAGAATCTCCAAGCTGTCTGGTCATCTACAGTCAACACCAGTGGTAGAACCTGGCCACATGTTGGGTGTTGATCTCATGGGTCCCTTCCCAAGGAGTTCACAGTCCAATGAATACCTGATGGTGGTGGTAGACTACTGCAGTAAATGGGTGGAATTATTTCCTCTGAGATCTGCCAAGACTCACCTCATTGCTAACATCTTGATAAAGGAGATATTCACTCGATGGGGTACACCCACCTATCTGGTCTCGGACCGTGGACCACAGTTTACAGCACAACTTCTGAATGACACCTGTAAGCGCTGGGGGGTTATTCAGAAGTTAACAACGGCATACTATCCTCAAACTAATATCACTGAAAGAACTAACCGAACTCTAAAGGCTATGATATCCTCCTATGTAAAGGACAACCACAGACAATGGGATAGATGGATATCCGAGTTTCGGTATGCCATAAATACAACATTAAGTAAACGTCTCAGAGTTTTCATCCGCCCCAGATGTCCACTCAAGGGATTGGTATGGGCAAATTGCAAGAACTTCTCTCTCAAAGTCAATGGTATGACTACTTGCATAATCTCCCCTTGCTGTTTGTTAGGCACACATCGAAATAAATAATCGTTCTGAATGACATAATGAATTCGGCTAGGGTCTGTTACAGGTAACTTAGCTTCTTCCCATAGCGGCTGAAGTAATGGATCCTTTTTCTGAGCAATTCCAATTTCATCCCAGCTGACAGGTAAGTCTGATCCAATATTAGTTGCCTGACAAATAGCAATCTGACCCTTGATTTCCTGTAAAGGTATACTCCTAGAGAGTGTATCGGGTACCACATTACATTGTCCCTTTCGATATTTAACTGTGAAGTCAAAGCTTTGTAACCTCAAAGCCCACCTGGTCAGTCGTGAAGTCGGGCGAGGGTGATTGAAAACCCATGTAAGCGCAGCATGGTCCGTAAACACCTCAAAATGTTTCCCTTCCAAATACTGTTTCCATTTCTCAACTGCCCAAATCACTGCCAGACATTCCTTTTCGGCCGTGGAATATGACTTTTCAGCTCCGTGAAGAAGTCTTGATGCATAAGCTATAACGTGTTCAGCTCCGTCATGATCTTGAGTTAACACAGCTCCCAGGCCGACATCACAGGCATCTGTCTGGACTTTAAAACTCTTTGTGAAGTCTGGGGGAATCAACACAGGAGCTTTTTGAAGAGCCTTTTTCAGTTTATCAAAAGCCTGCTGGCATTCCATCGTCCAGTCCCAGGCAACATTTTTGTTCTTAAGAAAATGCAATGGTGCGGCTATTTCGGAAAAGTGTGGAATAAACCTATGGTACCACCCAGCAAGACCTAAAAAGCGTTGTACCTCTTTGATAGTTGTTGGGACAGGAACATTCTGGACAGCCTCTACTTTGGTGGTTTCCGTACGAACTCCTTCAGCAGACACCACATGTCCTAAGAAGGTGATGGTCTTTTGGAGCATGTTACACTTCGACAGGTTCAGGGTTAGGCCAGCTGCTTCTAGCACATCAAAGAGCTGTTTAAGGTGTTCAAAATGTTCTTGGATATTTTTGGAATAAATCACAATATCATCGAGATATACAAAACAGAACTTTCCGAGACAGTCTCTCAACACAGTATTCATCAAGCGCTGAAAAGTTGCAGCAGAGTTTTTCAATCCAAACGGTAGACAAATAAATTCATATTGTGCATTTTTGGTTACAAAAGCAGTCTTTGGAATACTAGCCTCATCCATCAGCACCTGCCAATAGCCACTTTTGAGATCTAATGTACTAAAAATAGTAGCCCCATACATTGACTCAAGGATGTCTTGAATTTGCGGCATCGGAAATCCATCCAAAGGTGTCTTGGCATTTAAAGCTCTGTAATCAATGCAGAAACGCATGGTACCATCCTTCTTAGGGACTAGAACTATGGGAGCTGCCCATGAAGAAGTTGAGGGCCTTATTATTCCTTTTTCCAACAGGTTGGAAACTTCCTGATCAATGAGTTGCTGTTTAGCCATAGAAACAGGGTAGGCCCGTTTACGTACTGGAATGTCATCGGTGGTGTTAATCTGGTGCCGGATCACAGCAGTTCGGCCCAGGGAGTCTGTGCAGACTGTTGGCCGATCAAGCATAAGTACTTCCAGCTGCCCTTTCTGGGATTTGAGAACATCTGCTCGACTTGCCAGTTCTTTAATGGTTGCCAAGGTGGAGGAAGATACTTGCACGAGAGGTAACGCCAGATGTAGACTAATTGCTGCTGAAGATGCATACGAAATGAATGAATGTTTCACTTCAGATGCCTCCGGTAGTACGTAGATCTTGTCCTTAAAATCAATCTGGATCTCCGAGTCAATCAAAAACTCTAGGCCAAGTATGATGGGTAAAGTCAAATCTTGATCTCTCATCACAAAGGCTGAGAACGGATATTGATGTCCATGCACTGTACAATTCCAGATTACCTTTCCGAGAGCTGTCTGTACATGACCATTGGCAAGAGAGAAAGTCTGACCTCTGCTGGACTGTAACGTTTCAGTGCTTGACTTCAATCTTTTCCAGTAGGACTCCTGAAGTAAAGAATAAGTACTACCAGTATCCAAAACTGCTTGACATCTATAGTTATTTATGGAAATGGGCAAGGACAATGGGTCAAGTTGTTTCTCCATATCTCCCGACATTACCGCAATGTGATGGTGCGACTGTCGCCCTTTTGGTGCTTTATTAGCTCCATTCAACTTCGCTTGATGCTCTGCTTGTCTCTGTCTCCAGTAGGCTCTTTCCGCACTAATATCCCTTTCCACTAGGGTACCCACACGTACCAACTCATCAACCGTAGCAACAGTGCCTCTGAGTATGCTGGCGATACGAGGGTTACAGTTCCTAAGTGCGGCTTGGAGTATTTCACGTTCTGCCATGGAAGGTTTCAGTCGTAGACATAAGGCTCGATATTGATAAGCAAAGGTTCGAATATTTTCCTCAACTCCTTGTTTCCTTTCTCTAATTCTTCTTTCAACCTCAACCTCATGGTCATCAGGCAGAAACGATTGTAAAAAGACCTTCCTAAATTGACTCCAAGTCTTTACCCTCTTCTTCTCCGCAATCCACCAGTCCTTGGCTGTATGCGTTAAAACAGAAGGCAACATGGATAATATCTCAGCATCAGTCAGAGGTTGAACTGCAAGATACTCATCACATTTTTCAAGGTAAGAAATAGGGTCCTCTCCCTCCAAACTACCAAATCTTGGAAACTCCAACTTAATCGGTGTTTTAAAATGTATAGGGTAGGTTAGACTATCAGTTGGTATAGGTGGACTGAAGTGGGGCGTAGATGTTACAGTGTGGGAAGTTTGGATTAAAGATTTCAGCTGCACATCCCTTCGTGACATACAATCCATCATTGCTTGTCCTACCTGTTGTATGCTCTTTTCTAAGGTTTCTTTTACCTGTTGGCATTCAGACTTGAGCTCAGTGGGCAGAGTTCTCTCCAGTTGCTGTATCCTTTTATGGTGAGCCTGTTGCTGAGTTAAGAGGTTCTGCGTCTGCTGTTCCATCACAGTCAGCCGATGATTTTGCTTATCCATGTCATGTTGCACCTCCTTGGAAAACACTCCAAAAGACTTTTCCAATTCATCAATTCTATGTTCTAACTTACTCACCCTTGACTCAAAACTGGAAGCAGCTACATCCTCTTCTTGAGGAGGTGGTGGCAAAGGTAAGTACTGAGAACTATCTTCCTGCTCTTCCAGATCTACCTCATTCTCTAAATACAAATGACTGAGAGATTGGATAAGATCTTGAATTGGTTCCCGCCTGATTGTAAAAGGTGCTGCGGAATAGTCCGGTTCTGTAGGATTTTCACCCTCTGTCTCATCACATACGTCAGCCATTCTGGACCAGTTTTATAAACTGATACTGAAAATGTTGTTTAATAACTCAATACATTTTCCCAACCATAAAGTTCAGTGACACTTCAGCACATTCTACCTAATGACTCATAAATACAATCAGCCTGTTTAAAATCATGTCCCTGTTCGGGCGCCAATTTGTGTAACAACTTTACCTTTGTCTTTTGTGTAAGTGTCACACGAAATGAGGGACCAAACCAACCAATTGTACTCATGAGTCAAGTGTATTAAATATAATTACCCAGAATATGCTAATTCCATATGACACACAAACAATTGAGAGTTCAACAGTTAGGACCAGAGCCTAAAAACCAGTCTAGTATTCTAAAACATAGTCCTTGGCTTGTAATCACTGCCAGTGTATACCTTGCTCAGTCTTTGTTGGAACATGAAGTGCAAAAATGACAGTACTTGAAAACCAAGATGATTCTGTAGCAAAGTTCAACCAGAAAAGAGATGTTTGAAGTCCAGCATTGCTTTTAAGCAGTAGAAGTAAGCCAGTTCTTCTAGTTCCAGACTTTTCGGATGTTTAAGCGGCCAAATAATCCATACATGCTCAGAGCAAAAACCCTCTGTAGATAAACATTTAAACAAACAAACAAACCATAACCAAGTGCTACAAACCATATTGTTACCAAAGCAAAATATCATGAACAATTACTTACGATTGAGCTTAGAACTATAAAGTTCCTCAAACAGGGTACAAAGGTACAAACCACCATGAGGTAAGCTTCTCCAAAGAAGATAGAGAATTAACTTCCTGCCATTTCTTCTTCTTTGCTATCTTAAATAGGTGAATTCCATGCATTACCTTAGAGTGCCCTCTAATGCTCAGGTGAGTAATGACAGGGCGGCTCTATTCATGGACTTCTGGTGCATAAGTAACAGGGAAACTGTTACAATATTACCAGTACTTTCTTAGGTAAGTATACTGTAAGTACAAGTAAGTACTTACAACTGTCCGTGGGCATGACATCTGAGGCTGAGACTATGTATTGATAGGCCACTGCCTCGAATGAAAATCTGAATGGACTGTGGTGGCATGCTATCTGGATGTGAAAGTAAGCGTCCTTCAGATCCTCCGATAGAAAACAGTCATCAGTGCCTATTTGTAGGATTTACTGTGAAACAATTTTCAGTCAGAAATTACTAGTACATTTCACAAATAATTATATAAAAAAAATGGAAAATAACATTGAATTAAATGTGAAATTTCCAGTTGAATGACTGAAATAGTAGTCTCTTGTAAAACATTCTTTTTTACAGTGAAGTCTGCTGTACTTGTATTTCTGCTCATTTTTAAACATTTAAACATTAAAACAAGTGTGACGAATCCGGTTTGTGGCCTTCCATCTGATTGCCACCAGAGGTCACCCTTCCATCATATTGACTCTCACACTACACAGACACTTTCACATTATCTTGCACTACAATTCCCATCAACCACTGCACTGACGACACACAGCTGATTGCACTGATTACACTGCTGATTGCACTGATCACGCACCCTACATAAGCCATGGACTTTCTCAGTTACACGGCCATGTATTGATCTGCGTATAGTTCTCTTCTAGCGCTAGCTGCCTTACCGTGCCATTCTGTGTTTCTGTTCAGTTCCAGTGTTGTCCTGCGTTTATCACTCCCCTGGTGTTAGCTGCGATACGGAACCTGTTTGTTGTTTTCTAGTCTGTGTTCCCTGTATTTACCTTTGTCTCACTGTTCGGACTCTGTTTATGCCCTGCCTGGACTTTTGCTCTTGTACCTGGATTATCTCTCAGCTTTATCAGTCACAGCCGAGGAGGCTGTTAGTGAAGACTCTGTCTTGCCAGTTCCAGTCACTGACTTTAAATATGGATTATCTACTTGTTCTGTGTTCACAAATATGTCTGTTACACCATCCATCTCTCCACTCCCTGTCAGTGAGTCTAATGACAAGCTGTCACCTTGCTCAGTCTCCCCGAGTGTGTCAACTGTTGAACTGTCAGTCTCTTCAGTTTCTGTCAAGAAGTCAGGTCATGTGTCATTTGCATGTGTGTCTGATACCAAATCCTCTGTCTGCCCTGTTTTAGTCAAGAAGTCTGTTGAATTATCTGTCTGTCCAGTTCCCACTAATGAGTCTGAGGGTGAATTGTCAACCTGTCCAGTTCCAATCAATTGTTTTGATTTTGAGCAGTTTGTCTGTCCCCTTCCCACCAATGCATTTAGTTATGGACTGCCTGCCCGCTCAATTGCCACCAGGGAAAATATTGATAGACTTCCCATGTTCCCTGCCTCAATCCTTTGGTCTGTGCATGTTTTTTCTCTTTCTTGTGTCTCAGTTTTCCCTAGGTCCCAGTCCCTGCTGTGGGTTCCTGATCCATTGTGGTGCTCTCCTGATCCGTCGTGCTGTTCTCCTGATCCGCCGTGGAGGTCTTCTGCCCTGTCTGCTCCGCATTGGTGGGCTCCTGCTCTGTCTGCTCCGCCGTGGAGGTCGGCTGTCTCACTCTGGTGATCTTCTGCTCTGCTGTGGCAGTCTTCTGCTTCGTCTGCTCAGGTCTGGTGGTCATCTGTTCTGCAGTGGTGGTTTCCTGCTCAGGTCTGGTGGTCATCTGCTCCGCCCTGGCTTCCTGTTCTGCTTTGGTGCTCAGCTCTGCCTCAGTCCCCGGTCTTTCCACTTCCATGTGGACCTGGCCCTCCGTCCCTCCCCCTGTTCCGCCTCCGCTCCACCACCCTCCTGGATGGTATGGCTCTAGGAGCGTCTGGAAGCCGCTCATTGGGGGGGGCTCTGTCACGAATCCGGTTCGTGGCCTTCTGTCTGATTGCCACCAGAGGTCACCCTTCCATCATATTGACTCTCACACTACACAGACACTTTCACATTATCTTGCACTACAATTCCCATCAACCACTGCACTGACGACACACAGCTGATTGCACTGATTACAATGGGAATTGCACTGATCACGCACCCTACATAAGCCATGGACTTTCTCAGTTACACGGCCATGTATTGATCTGCGTATAGCACTCTTCTAGCGCTAGCTGCCTTACCGTGCCATTCTGTGTTTCTGTTCAGTTCCAGTGTTGTCCTGCGTTTATCACTCCCCTAGTGTTAGCTGCGATAAGGAACCTGTTTGTTGTTTTCTAGTTTGTGTTCCCTGTATTTACCCTTGTCTCACTGTTCGGACTCTGTTTATGCCCTGCCTGGACTTTTGCTCTTGTACTTGGATTATCTCTCTGCCTTACCATTGGTGGAGCGGGTCAGTGTGTACGGAAATGCCTCTCTTGCTATGCCCGCCTTTGCCTACACATTCTGCACTGAACTGTCAATTAAAACTCTCAAAGTCCTCCATCCAATCAGACCTCAGCAGCCGTTGGTGTTCTTCAGCCCATATTACCTGTATTGGACACTGGACCGTTTCTGGAAGGGGCGTGGCCTGAAGTCGATCCGCCTCTCCACTGGGTTTATTTTAATTAGCACAGCACTGGAACTGTGTGAGCATGTGCATGTGTACGGATTCTGGCCATTCGACAGCGATCTGCATGACAATCCGGTTCCGTATCATTATTATGACCTGAGAAGACCTAGCAAACGCATGCACAAAATGCCGGAGAAGTTTGTGCGGCTTCTGCAGCTCCACAACCAGGGGCGCTGACACTGCACCTGCAGCCCTGCTCCTCAGATGCAAGCTGACATCTGCAGACATAATAAAATGTATTAGATATTGAAGGTTTTAAGGAACCTCTAATGTAAATTGTGTGTTTTGTATCAAGTGAGCAACCATACATTTGTGTTGTTTTACTTTTTTTTTCATTCATTTATAATCATTTTATTATTCCATTTAATCATATAATCAGGGGTGGCACTAGGGGTGGGCTAAGGGGGCCAAAGCCCCAAATGTTTTCAGTAAAGCCCCGACTGTTTTTATAATCATGCCTTGTGGGCATCATCACTGAGTAGCTTGTTCCTACGCATTAAAATCATTTTTATTAGAGCTGCAGATTTGTTCTCTTGCACACAAAGCTTATCAATTGCACGTGTTTTTAAGCCTTACATTCAAAAGAGTTTAAAGCATTCAAGCACAAGATGCGAAATAACTCAACTGAGAACTCGCGTGCTGAGTTCAGTGCGCACACAGACAGCACACAAACACCAAACCGAGCTCTCCTTTGCGTCCTCCTGCTCCTGAACAACAAATACACATCACCAGTTTAAACAAACACAAAAAGACACACTATGTTCTGTGCATCCAGTGTCAAATGTAATGACCTTAAAATGCACACAAATGAGTGAGAACTGACACTGAAGTCTGATGATGTTCCGTACAAGTTAATTTATTTAGTACATACATATTTCTAGCTGCCTTTTTAGTTCATCCCATAAAGGGAATCAGCCTACATTGAGTATGGTTTCCATTTTATGACTGTTTCATGCACTGGTTACTTGTCTGTCATAAAAGCGCTTTAATATTATATTTATTTTTGCAATAAGTTTAATAATTTGGAGATAATAGCATTTTTTTTTTTTTTTTTTTTTTTTGTAATGTCTTGTATGCAATATTTAAAGCAGATGGAACCTCCCCTAACACCCATTGTCTCTTAAAGTGACCGCACCTAATTTGGTAGCTGCTGTCGGTGTCCTTAATGTTAATCCAAGAAGTTAAATGAGAGAAAATCACTCAAAGCTCTTTACTGAATTACTTTGTAGCTTTAACAAGAATTTATCTATATTTAATTTATACACAGTGAAGACTATGCAATGCTGTTTTACATTTGCTTATTTGGTTTCTGTACCTGGACACCTACAAACTTGAAAAAAACATAAACATTGTTTAATTTGTATATTAGTTCTATTTATTTATTTGTACTATTTACACAATTTCAAAAAGGGCCCACAGGTACAACCTGCACCGAGGCCCCGCAAACCCCTGCTGTGGCCCTGACTACAACATTCTCTAAAGGCAAAATATTTTACTGAATAGTATCAATCATACCAATAAAAAACTTTAAAAACCTCTCACACAAATCCTTAGAGTAGAAAAAAACATTAATAGATGCACTCAGTACCTTATCTATGGTTGCAAATAATACCTTTGGGTTATTTACATTATGCTAAATAATTTGTGAGAAATATGAAGATCTAGCAACTTTAACAACATTTTGATAGTTTAATAAAAATTCTCTGAAAATATCATAAAATATTTGCAATTTATCAGTAACACTTTATTTTAAGGTGTCATAATACAGCGTAATTACCTAATTAAGTACTTAGTAGTAGCCATTGTTCTTACATGAAATAAAATGTACTTACCATGTAACTAAGTTATGGAACAGCATGTAATTACAGTTTGTAATTATGTAGATGTAACAGGCAGCTGCTGTTACACATATGTAACCGACCAAGTCTGTTACACATCTACTTGTACACTTAAGTACAATCTTGATACACTTTATTTTAAGTAGCTTATGTCTGTGTAATTTATGTAATTCTAATGTAATTAGAAATGTATTACATGTATTTAAGCTGTGTACTGGTGGGTTAAATCAAACTAAGGCGCAGCTGGATAAAGTGTACAGTATAGATACGTACACATGAAGTACACTTAAGTACAATCTTGATACACTTTATTTTAAGCAGCTTATGTCTGTGTAATTATGTTTTATAAAGTCTGCAACACATATGTAACAATCTTTTGGTTACACAAGTAGGTGTGTAATAGACTCGGTCTGTTACATATGTGTAACAGTAGCTGCCTATTACATGTACATAATTACAAACTGTAAGTACAGGCTGTTCCATAACTTAGTTACATGGTAAGTACAATTTGTTTCATGTAAGTACAACAGCTACTACTAAGTAAACAACTAAGTAATTACTCTGTATTATGGACAACTTAAAATAAATTGTTACCATTTATCTTTAAGCCACTTACGCTCAGCAAACAACAAAACCACCTAAGATTCTGAATTACATCATTTAATGAAGGTTGTTTCTTCACTTTTTGACTTCTCATTTTAAAAGGAGCAACATTATCCAAGATCTCTGAACAAACAAGATTAAAAAACATGAAGCAACAACTCAGTAATACTGAAAGCAGCTGAAAAGGCACTAGGTGTAGAGGCAGTAATAACACAAGACAAAAAAGAAGGTTACTGGTAAAATAGTCAATTTGTTGCAGAAATCAGTTTGAACCTAATAGGCATGTGGTCAGGAATAGCTGTTTCTTCAACACAAATGTTTTCTAAAGTTATACCCAAAGAAAACACCAAATCAAACATATGTCCACGATGGTGCGTAGATCCAGAGAGGCCCTGTGATAGGTTAAATGAATCAACCACATTCAATAGTTCTTTGGTCATAGATTTACAAGGACAACTGACATGGAAATTAAAATCACCCATAATCAAAATTCTGTCAGCAGACAGAATGACCACTGATAAAATAAAATTCATCAAGAAAATCCTTATTATAACCAGGAGGCCTATATATCAAGGCACAAAGTATCGGCAATGGCAAATCAATCTTCATTAATTAAACTTCAAAGCTCTTAAAACGGCACCTGTTTTAAGGCGCCTGAAACATGCGTGGCTGTTCAACAAACAGCTTCAAATCGCAGCTACACATATCCAAAGTTGTAGACCGAAACAAAGTTGTGCGTTTCTGCAGCAACACACAGCAGCATTTTGTTACTGAATGATGCGTTTTTGAACGAATCAGTTGAATGAATGACTCTACTGGTTTGTTCAAGTCATGTCAGATAGATCGTATTTACAAGTTGAAAACACATGAATGCCACCATTAAATCGTTATTACGAGTGGAAAACTTTAAGCCCAGAGTTTCCGAGTTGGGGGTGTGTCAGTGAGAAAACACGTCGGATGCAATGTTGAAATTAATAAAATGATTTGATTGCACTTTATTTTGTGGTACGTGTACTTACTTGTACTTACAGTGTACTTACCTAAGAAAGTACTGGTAATATAAGGTAACTACATGGGGTAGGGTTAGGTTTAGGGGTAGGTTCAGGGTTAGTACCTAGTTATTGTAATTACTATAATAAGTACATAGTATGTACATGAGGAACAGGACTGTAAAATAAAGTGCGACCAATTTTTTTTTTTTTTTTTTTTTTGGTCATGTACAATAAAACTATTTTACAAATACAAAATATCATATTATTGTTTAATTACCATAGAATATATAATGATTCAGTTTACATAACATTCATACATTGAATAAAAACTAAAAAAAAAAGCAAAAACACGATGCACGCTCTTTATTCATCATTTTGTAGATGAGGAGTTAAAAATCATTGAATTTTATGTAGAAAAGTTAAATCACTCTTGTTCCGACCAAAATGACTTGAACACACCTGACATCATAATTGTGATTTATCAACTCGTAAATACGAACTTTCCATGAGGACTTGAATACACCATAAGACTCATTAAGACAGTGGCTTGCCGCCATGGGCAATTTTAGTTTAATATATTTTTTAAAGGTATCATTCTTATTTTTTCTATCATTTTATATTTCTATATTCCAATTTTTTTATTTAAAACATTAATCTCATAACATTATTTATGCAATTTGTAAGTGCATTCTAAATGCATATACAAGAGCTCCTTAAAAATATGTGTATGGAGCCTGCATGCTTAATTATACTTGGCTCTTTCAAATGACAAAGCCACTTTGCCAATGTAACTTTTAAACGTTTTATATGAAGTGTATCCTGTGTATGCTGACACATACATGGATGTCTCTGGGCTAACCCCTGGATATCCACTCACCCTGGAACCACTCCAGCATGATCATTTATAATAATCATTTTAACTATTTATATACAAGTTTCATTGATTCATTAATTGATTAGTCATTTATATTATTCTTTTTTAATATTATTTTTCCACTGTTGTTTAGTCTTATGACTGTGGTTTCTGTTTGTCTTCATGAGTAAGAGATATGAGGGGAATGTTTTATAGGAATTCAAGCTTTATGGGATGATGTTGTGAAGCACTCTTCTTGTTGGATTTGTGTTCATCAGACGAAGTCTGGGCATTGATGTATACACAACAAAGACTAATAAACTCTACTACTTTTTGATCATCTCATCTTTTCATCTCCTACTTCTGCTCTTCACTGGCTTTACAACTTCTTAGTTGCTAGAAGACTGTTAATACAGTTTTGGGTACCAGACAAGACAGATAACACTATGCAGTGTTATTTTACACTTAATTATTTCTTTACCTGAATATTACAGAGTTTATTTTATTTGTAACATTGTTCTGTTGTATTTATCTATGCATAATTTGTGCATTTGTTCTTATGTTTACTGGCTGTTCACTTTTCTCTTTAATCATGTTTTAACTTTCTTAGTTGGGCTATTAGATTTTGCTGTGGTATTGAAGAAGTACTTAGCTTTAAGTAATAAGTGTAAAGCAAAGTTACATGGAAAATTTTCTTCTTTTCTTGCTGATCCGAAAAAAAAAACGATTCAATCCATGGCTCAAAAATGATAATATGATCTGAACCGTGAGATTCGTGATCCGTTGAACCACTAGTTTGAAAGATATTTGTCAGAGGAAACAGAAGGCTGAAGTAAGTGCTGTGAAGGTAAAGAGAACATGGGTTTTCTTTACCCATGTTCTCTTTACCTTCACAGCAGACAAAGCTTGTTGGTTTATGAGTTGAAGGTAGGATCTTTAAGTTTTAAATGTTTGGTTTATCATGTTTAAAGTGATGAAGTAGTAGAGGAATAGTTGGGCATTCTGGAAGGATTTTCACTTACTGGGGAAAAGTTTGAACAAAGGCTTGAAGACAGATGTTTGTTTCTGTGTGTAAAGAGCACATCACTAACAGTAGAGTAAATAACTCAGAATGAATGTGTTCTGCTGAAACTCTTTAGGGGTTTAGATGCAATGCTGACACTAATCTCACTGCTGAATTATTATTATGATACCTGCAAAAACATGCAGCATGAGCAGAGAGTGCTAGCCTCAAAGTTAGTGTGAATCTTTATTTCCAGTCCGAAACCTCCAAGAAAACTATATTTATTATATAAATATTTATATGCTATATTTTTAATTATATCTGTTTAATAAATTTAGGGGCTTGAAATCTTGGAGGCTTGTGCCCGTTTTCTCTTGAAAAACTACAGCTGAGTGGGAAATTATCATCTTGCCTCAGGTTCTGAGAGAAAGTCAGTCTTTATGGGGGCCTCAAGCAGAATTTTATTTGGGGGCCCCTCGGTACTGCCAAAAAAATAAATTAAAAAAATCACAAAAGGCATGGATTATCCATATAAATGTATTGATCTGGGATTGTTGAAAACTCAATTTTATTAATTTTACTGGTAGTCCTCTGTATTAAGAATCTTTGGGTATAATATGTCACAGTTTTCTTTATTTTTCCATCCTCACATAAATAAACTATAGTGTCCTGCACCCACTGGTAAATAAATAAATAAATAAATAAATAAAGAAAGAAACATTTTGTATCTGGTGTCTGAATATTTTTTTGTTTAACTGTAGGCTATACCTTGGATTCCTGAGGCTGGAATAGTTTTTATGGAATCAACATGAGTAGCATTTGCTCTACATAGCTTATATAGCTGCCTATGGTAATATAATCATTTCGAAATTACACACTTTTAAGCATTCTTAATTCAAAATTAAATAATAATTTATCCATTTCTGATAATCACAGTTTGGGGCCCTAAGCAGAATTTTATTTGGGGGCCCCTCAGTGTCACCAAAAAAAAGAAAAAAAAAAGATCTCACAAAAGGCATGGATTATCCATATACGTGTATTGATCTGGGATTGTTGAAAATTCACCTGCTGTATCATCATCAGCTGGCACTCGGGGCAGGTGGCGATTTACTGTGCCCCACCTCCAAAATATTTCAACAGTGCTCCAAGGAAAGTTTATATAGTATAGTTCACGGAACAGAATATTATTTTAACAACATCAGTTATTAAACAGCAGCAAGTCATCTGTGAATATTTGGAATCAAGCTGTCATTTCATGTGCTCTTGTGGGCCCCCTGGTTGCCACAGGGGCTCTAAGCAGCCGCTTAGTTCACTTACAGTAAAACCAAAATTTAGTCAGACACCTTCAACATTTCTGACATTATCAGTTTATTCGATATAGTTTAGAAAAAGGTAATAAAATATGACAAGAACTCAGAGTTAAAGTGAGTCAGAGCAAATTCATCTTGATGTTTCATGTCAGATAACTTTGATAGAAAGGAATTCGGTTGAATAGCTGTCAGCTGTTAAGTTTAAGTACACAATTAGATAAAGCCAATTTAGGTCAAACAGTTATCAGGCAATGCCTCATTTTGTTCAGTCTGTGGTGTAAAAAGGTTGCATTAGCAATTAGAGAAAAAAACACTTACAAAACATGCTCAGGTCAAAGAATAATTTTTGCTCCCAAATTTTACTGGTAGTCCACTGTATGAAGAATTTTTGGGTATAATATGTCACAGTTTACTTTATTTTGCTATATCCTCAGTTACATAAATGAACTATAGTGTCCTGCAGCCACTAGTAAAAATTGTATCTGGTGTCTGAATAATTTTTGGTTTGACTGTATGCCTTGGGTCAGCTCTGGAGAGAGTGATTTCATCAGGTTATTTTTTACAAAAGTTCAGTGACATGAAACTGGTCATTTTTGAAAAAATACTAGGACATCAATGGTTTTTCGTAGTTCATGTTCATTTACTTTTTTTTTTTTTTTTTTTTTTTAAGTTCAGGGCCCAATGATTGAATTCCTGAGGCTGGAATAGTTTTTATGGAATCAAAAACTATTAGCATTTGTATATGTCAATCGGGTAAGAAAAAATAATCTTGTTTAGCCTTTGAATTAAGATTATTTTTCTTACCCCATTGGCAGATATTTTTACTTGTTTTAAGCAAAAAACTAACAAAATTTGGATAATATTTTCAGAAAACAAGACATAATATCTTAAGTCATTTTACTTGTCAAGTAAATGCATCCTGATTCAAGAATTTGTTGATATTTGTACTGGAAAACAAGACAAAAATACTAAAGAAGAAAATCATTTTTTTGCAGTGAACCCATCTGAGGAAGAATAAATGATGGCAGAGTTCTTTCAGATGTCTCATGTTTTCTATTCCAATACAGAATGAACAAGAAGAGTTTCATTGAGGAGCTCAACAATTTCAAACCGAACACGACCGAGCTGGAGCTAAACAGGTGCATGTGTGTCTTCATCTCCAGTCACCTTCATGATCATTTGTTGACACAAAAATGTGTCTCATTAATGCATTGACTATGCAGCTGAGCGTTGCCATGGATACATGCTGCTTGCCCTAAAGCGATGGCATTCGATCATGTGATCATTTGATCGACACTTGCTCGTAGCCTATCTCCCAATGCGGCTATATTACACAATTTTTTTTTTTTTTTTTTTTTTTGAGCTGCACGTGGTATAGCAGTCTTAAATGCAATAACTAAAATAATAATTTTCCTAAATAACTTTTCTTGTCGGTTTACCAACAGTTTAATTTGTAAATGGAAAGAATTAATTTATTTGCCTTACCTGTGTTATTTTCCACTTTCTTTTCTTCATGTTTTCCTTGGTTGCATTCATCACTCTATAACATTCTTTTAGAGCTCCTGGGATGCAACCTTATTTTCTTCATGCATGGAGAATGAATAAACCTAATTGTAGCCTATTTGTTCAATTATATTATTGAAAGGTATCATGATTTTGAGGTTTAAATGCTGAAAACAGACTCCTGATTTGGTGACATTTTTAATTACAGAAGTTACTCCTATTTTCTTTTACAAGAAATGAAAATTATTAATTTAACATTAACTTCATTTTACAATGAATTCAAATAATACTATAGTAAAATAATAACAATATCAATCTGCAAAAAAAAAAAAATGTTTTTTGCATTTTGCATTCTATTATCACAGTTAAAAAAAAAAAAAAAAAGAGATTTTGTTTTAAGGAATATGGTGAAGCTAAAATGGGCCACGTTTTGGTAAATGACTTATAATACCATCAAATAGGCATGAGAAATAATGATATTTTTTTTAAATTAGCATGGGTCTCTTAAATACGTATATATTTTTTAAATGTCAAAAACTATAATTGTTTTAAAATTAAGAGAGTTAGAGTATCAGCAGGTACTTTCTTGAAGCACGGCACAACATTCATGTAAAATGGGCCAGCTGTTCAGTTAAAATGGGCCAATATAAAAAGAGAACAACACAGATCATTTCGGCTGAAATCATTTTATTTTTAACAGTAAATTGATACTATGGTCTTTAGTGTGCCATTGCAACAGCACCATATGCATTTCATTAAATAGAAAGTTGAATGAATATTTCATTAAACAATGCAATTAAAAATGAACTGATCATGTTGTATAGGTGTGTTTCTGTGCATTGGTGCCTTTTGTGTGCATGTACACTACCAGTCAAAAGTTTTTGAACAGTAAGATTTTTAATGTATTTTTAAAGAAGTCTCTTCTGCTCACCAAGCCTGCCTTTATTTGATTCAAAGTACAGCAAAAACAGTAACATTTTGAAATATTTTTACTATTTACTACAGACTCCAAGCTTTTGAATAGTATATTGTATAATGTTACAAAAGTTTTTTATTTCAGATGAATGCTGATCTTTGGATCTTTCTATTCATCAAAGAATCCTGAAAAAAAGTACTCAAATGAATAAAAAAAAATTAAAAAAAATAAAAAAAGTTTCTTGAACAGCAAATCAGAATATGTGACCCTGGACCACAAAACCAGTCTTAAGTCACTGGGGTATATTTGTAGCAATAGCCAAAAATACATTGTATGGGTCAAAATTATTGATATTTTTTTTATGCCAAAAATCATTAGGACATTAAGTAAAGATCATGTTCCATGAAGTTATTTTGTAAATGTCCCACTGTAAATATGTCAAAACTTAATTTTTGATTAGTAATATGCATTGCTAAGAACTTCATTTGGACAACTTTAAAGGTGATTTTCTCAATATTTAGATTTTTTTGCACCCTCAGATTCCAGATTTTCAAATAGTTGTATCTCAGCCAAATATTGTCCTATCCAAACAAACCATACATCAATTTATTTAGCTTTCAGATGATGTATAATTCGCAATTTTGAAAAACTGACACTTATAACTGATTTTGTGGTCCAGGGTCACATATTAGAATGTTTTCTGAAGGATTATGTGACTAGAGTGACGATGCTGGAAATTTAGCTTTGATCACAGGAATAAATTACATTTTAAAATATATTCAAATAGAAAACAGTTATTTTAAATAGCAAAAATATTTCAAAATTTTACTGTTTTTGCTGTACTTTGGATCAAATAAATGCAGGCTTGGTGAACAGAAGAGACTTCTTTAAAAACATTAAAAATCTCACTGTTCAAAAACTTTTGACTGGTAGTCAGGGGCGGCGCCAGAGAATTTTGAACACAGGTGCTGAGGGGGTGCTAGATCATTGTCAGGGGGAGCTGGGCAATAATTAACAAATACCAAAACAGGTTATTATTGTTTCATATATATAATAAAATCGCCCACTCGATTTTGTAACATTTTATTACATGATTATTTGACTCATCACATTTTTTGGACGTTCACTCTGACGTTTATTTAGATGAATATGCACTATATAGGTGCATGTGAATTGTTTATGAGTGTGGGAGTATTATTGCGCTTAATGCATGACATGGAGGTGTCCGTGCAATCCCTTGCATTTTTTTTTCCCCCCCTGCGGAACGAACTTAAAATACGTCATTTTTGGATGCGCTTTCTGCCGTCTCATGCAGTCTCCGTGAAATTCAGCTGGTTACAACAATGAACCGGCTCACATAGGCTACATAAGAAATAAATCTAGGCCTATAGAAAGCTTGAAATGTAGCCTATACTATTATACGAACAAATTCAAATAAAAACAAATATTCTTTAATCATGTGGTCTCTATGAAAAGGTGCATTTCTCTATTAATTGCACGTCCATTACTGTGGAGATGGAGTCAGCGTCGGCATTCGGCAACTTCATGTTTGCAGCCAACACTGAGAAAGCACTAGTTTAGTACTAAATAATTAAAATGTCTTCTTTTTCCCCAGAGGCATTCATAATCACTGCTTTTGCAGGTGCTTTGCGACAAGCTTTATGCGCGCACTTGAGCGCGGAATATATGCAAGTATGCCTATATTAAAGGATGGTTTATCATATTAATCAATTTCACATAAACGTGCGACTTGTTGACTAGAAGAATCTTTAATCGGGGGCAGGCCTACTTGGAACAAGGAAACGATCCATTTTTAAAATAAAATGCTATGATGTTACGAAAAGTGCGTCTGCAAATCACGTCATGTTGTATTGCTTTGCATGAGTTATGCATGCGTAATGAGTAAAATGTTTTTTTTTTTGTTTTTTTTTTAATATATATTTTATTTCATCTTCTTTATTTGTGGGGGTGCTATGGGTGTGTTTTGGTCCTTCTTGGGGGCGCTGAAGCACCTGCTAGCCCCTCCCTAGCGCCGCCCATGCTGGTAGTTTATATGTATGTATTTTTTTAAGACTAGATTTTGTATGCATACATATCTAGGCCTATAAAGCTATTTTCACCCTCAATTTCTCTGTAAAAATGTGTGTGTGTGCCCATTTTAGCTGAAAATTGTGGCCCATTTTAACTTAGCCAGCCATTTCTACCTAAAATGACCTTTTTCACAAAAACCGGTTTCTTTTTTTAAATTAAACTTTGTTTTTTATTTGAAAGAGCATGTCAAAACATTGTTCATAAACCTTTGCTTTGTTGGTAAGAATACTTATAATTGCTTTAGTACCCTTATTAGTGATGAATGAAATTTACTATGTGGCTCACTTACCTTACAATTTCTCTGACAAGCTTCATGTAACACTCTGCCCTGCCTGCCTTAAGAAACTCAGACCAATCAAAATTATTGTTACATGTCAACAAGTGTTGAATAAACAATACAAGATCAGTTATTATGACTGACTATAAAAATTTTAAGAGATATGACGCTACAACCTTATTTGGCCCATTTTACCTGATAGCCCATTTTAGCTGACTTCACCCTACCCTTTAAAATCCAATATGAGTTTATACTTTAGTTTAATTCTGTCAACTCTCTTTGTCTGAGTTGCAGAGTGTCAGGTCTGATAAAAGCCCACGCATGGGCGACTGGATTTTTCAAGTGTTGTGATGGAAATGGCAGATCCCAGCAAACACAGAGCGTTGTGAGGACGTCGTACTTTGGTCAGCGCGACATTACTTTATAGCAACGTTGTGAGGACGTCGTGGTAAAGTTCCATTTTTTTAGAATCACGGCTAACGTCCCAGAAACGTCGTGGGCACGTCCTCAAAAGACGTCGCTAGCTGGTCCCGAGAAGAAGGTTGTAGCGACGTGGTCAGCTGGTCTCATGATAACTTTTCATATTGTTGCACTAAACGTTACATGTATTATCATGTTAAGATACCATTTGGATAGCCTATATTTTGGGAAATATACTTAATTCAAAAGTATTTTAAAAGATGGCATGAATTATATTTGTATATATAAAATATTTGTCAACAAGGACAAAACAAAAACCAAATATGAGGTAACTGTGTTAGCTGGGATGAGGGACGAAACAGGGACGTTCGCAAATTGGCTCGGACGAATGTCCTCCGAAAAATGAGTATTTAGGCTATGCTAAATGTAGACCCATGTCAAGTTCACGCGTGAGGTAAGTGGAACTGAATTTGAACTTAGACTGAATTTATCAATGCTTGTATATTAAAAGAAGGTGTAATCGTATTATTTAAAACGTATGTATGTATACACAAACGTACAACATATATATAAAAAAAAACATCGAATAAGCGTTGTATGAATATGTCTGAAATGAGCTGTTTAAGGGGACGTGTAAACCACAGTAACACGCTTATTTGAAGTTAACATGGGCGTGTTGAATGGTTTTTTGCGTGTGCAAACTTTTGCAATTGTCCCGTGAAGTTAAAAGTCGACATCAAACGTGATTAACAACCGGGCTCTTTTCAAACGGCCCAGCTAACAAAATTACGTGACTGTTACGTAACTACAACGTAATCTGGTGACCAAAGTTTCGTCGTGGCGACTGGAAAAGTGAAATTCCCCCCACAACGTTTCGTCGCCACAACGTAACTTTGTGACGTTACCAGTTCGTAACTGCGACGCGGATCAATAATTGTGTGCTGGTAATCAGTTGGTAATTTTTTTTATAATTATTTATTTTCTATGGGCGGACATGCAGTAGTTTATCCCAATTTATGTCCTCATATGCCCAAACTAATGTAAAGGCTGTTCCAACAGCTGTGAATGAGGAATACAGACTCGAAATCAATTCAGTTCATTTATTTTGAAAAACGCACAAATATGAACAGTAAAATACACTCAAATTATTAATAAAAACATAGGATATACAGCGAAATATGAATGAAAGCATTCAGAACGTTCAGTGCTCAGCGTCAATATAAACAGATATGCTAGCGTAACATAGCTAACAACCACATTTCAGATAGCCTAATTAAGGAAAGATACCATAATCACAGAGGTTAAGCATTTAAAGCAGACTGGGTAATGCTACTTATCCAATCTGACTCAGTTGTTGAACTTTTTTGGTATAATTGACAAGAAAAACGGAGAGAAATGTCAGACGCCTCCTCTCTCTCCAGCAGCTGATGTGTCTGCGGTTGCCATGGTAACTCTCAACGGCCACCAGTACTATACATAATAATAATAAAAAAGCGGTTTTAGCGTCTTTCCAGAGTTAGAGAACTTTATTGAATACATTTATAAACCTATATATTTATTATAAATTGTAAGACTCACCTCAGAAAAGCTATCAACAACAGGCAGGCCTATTTTGATATTATTTTAATGCTGTTTAAGGTAGACTTATAATATGAAATGTGCATGTTCTGTTACAAATCCTTGCAACTAATAAACAGTCAACATCAATTAGGGCTGTAACAAACGATTTTTTTGATAATCGGTTAATCTAACGATTATTAGAACGGTTAATTGATTAATCACTGATTATTTCACTGATTAATCAATAGAATTTGATTGATTATTCAGCTCTTGCAATTAGTTAAAATACTGTTATATATATTCTAACAAATAAATAAAAGGTAGACTAATCACTTCAGCTTTTGGAATCATATTATATAATTACAATTATTATACAATTAATTTATACAAATAAATATATTTGGCACAAAGAATTAGATGACACAGAGAAACCTTCTTATTTACCATTTAATTACTATATGAAAAAGTAACTGAATGACATCATTCTGCCTAACATCTCCTTTTGTAAGTATATAATATGGATAAGAAACAAAATAAAGGTAAGTGATAAGATGTGTTATTTTTGGATAAACAATTTTATTCACAACATACACCACCAATCAAATATTTTTGAACAGTAACATTTTTATTGTTTTTTTAAAGAAGTCTCTTCTGCTCATCAAGCCTGCATGTATTTGATCCAAAGTACAGCAAAAACAGTACAATTTTGAAAGATTTTTACTATTTCAAATAACGGTTTTTTTATTTGAATATATTTTAAAATGTAATTTATTCCTGTGATTTCAAAGCTGAATTTTTAGCATCATTACTCCAGTCTTCAGTGTCACATGATCCTTCAGAAATCATTCTAATATTCTGATTTGCTGCTCAAAAAACATTTATTATTATTATTATTATCATTATTATGTTAAAAACAGCTGAATATAATTTTTTCAGGTTTCTTTGATTAATAGAAAGTCCAGAAGAACAGCAATTATCTGAAATAGAAATCTTTTGTAACATTATAAATGTCTTTGTCAATTTAAAGCATCCTTGCTAAATAAAAGTATTCATTCTATAATCCACCCCCCCCCCCCCCCCCCCCAAAAAAAAATTATGACTCCAACTTTTGAATGATATAGCGTATAATGTTAAAAAAGCTTTTTATTTCAGATAAATGCTGATCTCTGGATCTTTCTATTCATCAAATAATCCTGAAAAAAAAGTACTCAGCTGTTTTAAATAATAATAATAATAATAATAATAATAATAATAAATGTTTCTTGAGCAGCAAATCAGCATATTATAGTGATTTCTGAAGGATAATGTGACACTGAAGACTGGAGTAATGATGCTGAAAATTCAGCTGTGCATCACAGAAATAAATTACATTTTAAAATATATTTAAATATAAAGAAGTTGTTTTAAATCGTAAAAATATTTCACAATATTACTGTTTTTGCTGTATTTTGGATCAAATAAATGCAGGCTTGGTGAACAGAAGAGACTTCTTTAAAAAAAAAAAAAAAAAAAAAAAAAAAAACATTAAAAATCTTAACGTTACCGTTCAAAAACTTTTGACTGGTAGAGTAATCTCTCTTAAAATACCTTACTGAGTTATGATAATCAAAACAGTCCTGAGCTAGATTAAGCTTTGATCTTCACCGCTGTGATTTTTTTGTGCATTTATTTCGTTATTGAGAGGAAAGCGCGCATCATTTACATATCCAAACGCCGTTCGGCTCGGCTCGGGGGCGTTTGCTCTGAAGCCGAGTTATGTGTCTTCTTCACTTGAATTGCATCCAGGAGGGCTGAACTACAGTCTTGCGCTACAGCGCCACACTGGTCAAACCGCTCTTACATTGTCATATGAGATCAAATGACTATTCAACAACAAAAATATTTGTCGACAATTTCTATTGTCGACGTTGTCGATAATGTCGACTAATCGTTTCAGCCCTAACATCAATGCTTCCTGTGTTGTGCGATGGATTGAGATTTTTTGTGTGCCAAAAAAAATAAAAAATGGTTGCAACTTCTGTTTATTTAAAAGGCATCATTTCATTTTTTTGACATAATTTGTACTTTGTTTCTCCATCAGGGTGTGGCCAAAGGTTTCATTGGTGCTTTCTCATCATTGCAAGTTTTCAGATGCTGGCCAGTCACTTCTTCCAAGGCTCCAAACACTGCCATGTGACCAGACCACTCCACTGCAATTACATACTGTGTGTCTACTTTCAACACTAAGACCTAATATGTAATATGTGTAAAAGTTTAGAGTGTTTACTACAGTTAAAATGTGCTTTATTGTTCTCAGTGGCATCTACTCTAATATTAGACTGTCTCATTCTTATTCCAAGGTCACCATAGCCACCAGATCCAGACTGTATCCAGATCAGATGGTCACTGCAGTCACCTGGATCCAGTCCGTATGCAGTCCAGATAGTGGATCAGCACCTAGAGATGCCCTCTATAGCCCTGAATGTCAGCGGAGACCAGGACAACTAGATGAGCCCCAGAAACAGATCCCCTCTGAAGACCACGTCACCTAGACAGCCATCGGGACAATACCACAGGAACCAGACCAGTCCTCTGCACAATCTGACTTTGCTGCAGCCTGCAATTAAACTGCTGGTTTCGTCTGGCCAGAGAAGAATGATGGAGTTTTGGTTCCTTTGACACACGATTTTTCTGTTTAATACTGTAAAGCTGCTTTGACACAATCTGTATTGTAAAAAGCACTATATAAATACAGTGACTGGGCTTTACTTGACTCAGTTCAGTTGAACTGTAACACCTGGTTCATTTATTTTTTCTGACTTTTGCCTCATTTTAAAGGTGTAATTGTGAAAAGTAGTCATATTTGTAAATGTTTGTTTGCAAATATTTTGTTTAACTTTAGTTTTTTTTTAAGTTCATTAAACAAATGTTTTAAATAAATTTTGCAGTTGTATTACAAATGTAATGTTTGACAACTGGAGCACTTTAAAGGGATAGTTCACCCAAAAATGGAAATTTGCTGTTATTTTATTGACCCTCTGGCTATCCCAGATGTCAGTGACTTTTTTTTCTTCAGTAGAACAGTAAAGAAGATTTTTATGTGAAACAGTTATCCTTGGCGATTCATACACTGCACGTCTGTGGCTGGCGGTTTTTGATTATTTAGCTTCTTAAGACCTCAATGTGTCCCCAGGAGCCTTTGGTAATTTGGTCTTGTCTGTATATGCTTATTTGACTCTCAAAAGCCGGTAGCCAGAGACATGCAGTATTGGAAAAGCAATGGTTTCAAAGACAATGTTTTCACCTAAAAATTTCCTTTACTGTTCAATAGAAGAAAGAAAGTTAACTACATCTTGGATGGCCTGAGGATGAGTCAATTAACAGCAAATTTTCATTTTTTGGGTGAACAATCCCTTTAAGCCTGCATGTTTAGTCTGTATGACAAATGTTATAAATGCAGATTGTTATTAAATATTATGTTTTGTAATGTGTGTGTTTTAGTGATTGATAGACACCAGGTAATAATTTTCTTAAACTCAATATAAAATATAATAACTAGTTCCACAGCAATTTCTTATGATGCCCAATTAATAAATCTTAGTTGAGGGAATATATGAAACGGAGTGAATGGTTAAATTTTAATTGACACAATTTGCTGTAGTCTTCTAAATGTTTGACCAACTAAATAATTTTAGTTGAATGGACTATAAAACTTTCAGTAAAGGTTGAGCCAACTAAAAAAATAACAATTTAGGCAACACTTTGAAGACAGAAATTGACTCAACATAAAATTTCTGTGGAACTTGTTACTAAATAATTAGTTGAAACAGCTTTAAATTTTTTACAGTGCAAGATAACTTTGAAGGAGCGTTCTGTTAACATTGCTGAATAAACATTTGCTCATAACTTTCAGAGAACCTCGCCAGAACGTTAGCAGGAGAACGTTCTCTGTAAGCTGAGGTACAGAACCACTGTTTTACATAAAATAAAACCACACAAGATTGTGTTTATGATGATAAAATTGTTCTACCTTCTGGAAATCCTCTCAACACCAGTCTCGACAAAGACAGTCTCAAAGTCGCACCAAAACTAGGCTACTTCAGTACATAGAAGAATTTTCTTGGTCAAAAAATAGCACAACACAAATTACAAGGTGTTCGTTTATGAACTGGTTTGAGCGCGTTTAGAGAGGGGCGGGGTTATGAGAGTCCGTGCGTGCGTGCGTGCGTGCGTGCGTGCCAATGGGGGGGGGGGGGTTAACCCCTCAATCACACACATACACACACACACACACACACACACACACAAACTCAGACACACTCTCTCGTTCATGTGTTTTTCTGATGGCATTGGTGTGTCTCCGATGGATCTTCAGGCTCCTGATGGTCCTGATCGTCTTTCAAGGTGTGTGTGTGCTGTTTTATTACACACGCAACACACACTCATCCAGGTGAACATTTACATTTAATTAATTATTGCGAATTTAAATCAGACTCAGTGTTCCAAGTCAAGTCTAACTGTTATAAAATCTAATTCGTTCTAAGCCTTCTTACATGATTTATTGTTTGTTGCTGTTGTTGGTTAACACTGTTGCTTACATTATTTCCATTAATGATATTGTGTGCTTGCTTTCATAAAGTTGTTCAGTTGTTTTCGGTGGGGTTTTATTTTTACGTTGTGTTTTAAATGTCAATTTTAGATCGAAACGTCATTGCAGTTTTAATCAGGACAGAAATGTTTTAGGTTTATATGTAATAGATTGATTTGTTCAGGACTGGAGCGTCAGAGATAAGATTGTTCAGCAGGTGTTTCGTTCTCTAGAGCTCTGCTTCATTTCTGGAATCCTTCCGTTTGTTGCTGTGAAAATACGATGTTTAAACTATTTGTCTTCAATTAATTCCGCAAGTCTGCACGATGTGCAGTCAAGTCGCATCTATTCCCTTACAAAAATTAATCATGGTTTTACTACAAATAAAACCAAAAACAAAACATAGTTAGCCTAGTTAAGCTATGGTAACCACAGATTAACCATGGTTTTGCTACACTAGCCGTAGTTTAACCGTGGTATTTGTAGTAAAACTGTGGTTATACAAATGACAGTCAATACGCCAAAAAATCATGGTTACACTTTTACTATAGTAAAACCATGGATAATTTCCGTAAGGGTTTGACTGGACGTTTTGAAAAACATTCATAACTTAATGGGAACATCAGCAAAACGTTCTCCGAACATATTTGTGGCCCAGGGGTAAAGTTTCTTATCTTATGTCTTAACTTAAGATATGATGTGTTAAATTAGGATTTTTCGCAAATTCGTATGACAGAAACAAATCTTAACTTGATTTGGGATTCTTATCCTAATTTACAAAATCGTATCTTATCTCTAGTTAGGAAATCTTAAATTGTATCAAGTTCGACAGTCCACTCTCAGGTCTGTTACCAAGCAACCAACACTGCGAGAGCTGCTGATGAGGTAAACTAAAGTTACTTCACTTTGAAAATCACCTTTGCAAAAAAAAAAAAAAAAAAAACCGTAAGGCATTAGTCACTTGCAGTACTCTAGAGAACTTGCAGAACCAGTAATGCTCCGTGACGCTTTTGTTGGTCTCTGTAATGCTGGTTGCAGTTCATGTACTAACTGTAATATCATGTCTTTCTACCATTAAACATCTTTGTTCTTCATTTTCAATTATTAATAAGTGCAATTCCATTGTTGGACAGTGCAACTGTAAGCGGTTTTCCATTAGCTTTCAAATAATTTTGAAGTTAGGACAGCTGTGGGGTTGTCCTAAAGTTAAGAGTTTTTAGGATTTTTTATCAAGTTTGGAGGTTTCAGTAATACCATCTTCCTATCAGTAGTTAAGATAAGATAACGCACTTAGGAAATGCTGTTCTGTTATAGCTTTTGTCCAAAATGTGATCCTAAATGAAATGACCATGGTTACCAAACAGATAAGATAAGATTTTAAAGTTAGGATCTTTCTGTAAGATGCCCCCTGGACCACAAAACCAGTCATAAGGGTCAATTTTCCGAAATTGAGATTTATACATCATCTGAAAGCTGAATAAATAAGCTTTCCATTGATGTATGGTTTGTTATGATACGACAATATTTGGCTGAGATACAACTATTTGAAAATCTGGAATCTGAGGGTGCAAAAAATATTGAGAAAATCGTCTTTAAAGTTGTCCAAATAAAGTTCTTAGCAATGCATATTACTAATCAAAAATTAAGTTTTGATATATTTATGGTAGGAAATTTACAAAATATCTTCATGGAACGTGATCTTTACTTAATATCCTAATGATTTTTGGCATAAAAGAAAAATCAATCATTTTGACCCATACAATGTATTGTTGGCTATTGCTACAAATATACCTGTGCTACTTATGACTGCTTTTGTGCTCCAGGGTCACATTTCTGTTTGCTGGAAGATTGAGATTCTTATGTTGTTTTATCAGTAAATCAGAGCACTGACGTAACAAATCACTTTTCTGTTCAGATGGAATGAAATTTTTTAAATGGCATTGGTGATGTGCATTTATAGGAGATATTCAGCAGCAGTGATACTTTACATTTTAACATGGACGTGTTACTGAATCAACATTCCTGTGAGAATCAGGCCTTGAGGAAAGTTTTGGTAAACTTCCCTGAAGCACATCCTGTTATTCAAGAAACTCTGCTCCACCTAAATCAAGTCACGATAACAACAGAAGGGATTTTCAGTCTTATTCAATAGAGGAAAAACTTAAAAATTCTGACAGAATGTTTGATTTTGACTCAGATTTTGTAGAAAAGAACCCAGAAACAAAACCAGGATGAACCTGTAACACAGGACCTACAGGCACAACTAGAAATAATGCAGTCCTAAAGGCTGATGTTAGAAAAAAATCTAATTTTTTAAACTTGTTTATTGAACTTTTAGACAAAGTCTAAGACCAATGTTTGCATATATGTTCTTGTTTTGTATCGTATCTGATAAATCATGGTTTTATGGCTTATAGTGTCTGATACTTTGAGAACATGGTGGAAAAAAACAGTTCAGTTTTATTCAGAGACTCAAACTGAGCAAAATATGAATTTACTGCAGATGCTGATATTTCTATGATGAGATTCTGATGCTTTTGATGTAAATCAATGAGATCTTAATAACAGTTCAGCAGATACTGACATAAACTGATCTAAATATCAGCGGTCGCTCTATATCTCAATAATATGTCTTCGTAAGATGAGATTGAAATGATCCAAACATATAATGCAATGCTGATTGAGAGATGAAGAAATAAACGCTCCTCAAAAGATCCTGATGATCAGATTTGAGACTAAAACATGATTGATGGAGAATCAAGTAAAGCTGAGCTGCTTCAGTCCAGTAAGAGTTCATCTGGAAATATGACTACAGTTATTCTGATGTTTACTTGATCAAAATCAGTCAAGATTTGACACGAGAAGCAGCAGCTGAACAATTACACTAAAAGAGCTTTTACTAGATAAAAACTCTTATCAATCAGACGACAGAAGACATGGAGGAGATTGAGTGTTGCAGCAAAGATTGATCATGTTGATCATTTAGAGCTTTAAAAATTCAGTCAATTTCAAATATGATACAGTGGCTTTGAAAACTCTGTGTTTTCTCTCAGAGATGGGATGACGGACACACTTCAGCTGCTGCACTGCGCTAAACTCAGACGCAAGTTTTCCATTATTAAACCGGCCAAAAGGTGCGTGAGAATCAAGATCAAGCAGCTTTCTTTCTGTTTCAGAGGACTGATAACTTAAATGCATTTGTTTCCTTCTCAGTATAAAACTGCAGAGTTTCACGCAGGAGCTGTCAGATTTCATGAGCTGCCCGTACAAATCAAACACAACCGAGCGCGAGCTGAACAGGTCTTTATTTTTAAATTCTTTTAATTTTTTTTGCCTTGGGCAGATAGCTTATTGCATCATTGTTTAATGTAAAACATTGAAGTTGCACATTCCTTTATTATCTTTCAGTGAAGTTGTCAAGCAACACTGTCATTTGAAACATAAATAGGGTCAAATAGGGTTAATTCTGAAATCTTCTGAAATGTCAGTAATGCAGATTCAGTATTTATGTCAGATTTTGTATCTGTGCAATTTTATTTAAGCTTATTTATTGATATTGACGGTTCCTTGAAGAACCTTTAACATACTTGGAATATTTCCATTGCACAGAAATATATTTAATAGTGAAAACATTCTTTACACTAAGAAAGAAGTGGTTATTTTAAGAAATGTTCACTGAAGGGTGTTTTAGGGAACCAATTTTGTGTCATCACTGAAACTTAGAATTTTGTGAATTTTGTGTCATCTCAAAACTTAGTAATACATTTTGCTATAATTTAATTTATCCATGATGCATAACGCTGCAGACTTTTCCTTACAATGAGCATGAAATGAATGTGTACTGATTTATCAGTTGTGGATGTGTGTGTCTGATTTACAGTGATGTTTTAGATTCATGTTCTAGACTTTTCAGAAAACATCATTATCGTTCAGAGTCGGGGTGTTTAATGAGACAAGCTGTTAAAAACAATACTTCTATTTAATTTTTTTACAGAGGTAATGCTTATAAAGCTACTGAATGCTGATAAACTTTCTCTCTGTGTGTTTATGACAGAATGAGGCTGCAGTTTTGCTGTAACGCCACAGGATCGTTATTACTCACCAAACGAAACACAGCTGTCAATCAGACCATCCCGTATGAGACCAGCACAATTAAAACATTCAAAATGAATGCAGTCATTCACAGCATGCTGCCTGAGGTGTGCCTGTGTGAGACAATCACACTTTTACAACTCATTAAATCTTTAAGCATGTTTCAGTAATAGTTTGGGGCCAGATTTGTCCTCTGAATGTGACACAGCCTGTCAACCAAGTCCATCCCTACACTCTCACAAATAAAGGTCAAAAAGCTGTCACTGGGGTGGTACCTTTTCAAAATGTACATGTTTGTACCTAAAGGGTCTATTTTGGTACCTTAAAGGAACATATTAGTACTTGCATATTAAAACCTAATAGGTACAAAAGTGTACCTTTTGAAAAGGTACCACCCCAGTGACAGCTTTTTGACCTTGAAAGTGTTTTTGACCTTGAAGTGTTTAGGCTGATTATACATTGTCTTTTTCCTGGATATGTCTCGGCTGGTATTTCTAAAGTGTGAAAAATGACCAGGTTTTGCCTTTGTTTTCATACTTGCTTAAGGTAATAACTGAAAATAGTTTGACTAATAGCATGCAGGCATTGTATATAATTGACCAATCATGGCATGCAATCTGCAGAGAACATGCAAGCAATGCAAATATGTGGATTACAGAGCTGGGTATATTTTAGTCCATTAGTGACATAATCTAGGTTACTCATTTTAGGTAATGTACTCTGACTACTTTTTAGATTACTTTTTTATCTAACTTGATTTTAATTTACCATTAAACATTAAACATTAAACGTACCATGTTGATGTTAAAAAAAAAAAAAAAAAAAAGCAAATAAAAAGAAAATATGTTCCATTTTTTGATATCAACATCATTAAACATTACATTACACCAGGGTTTCCCAAACTGGGCTTCATGTAAGAACTGCAGTGAGTTTGTGAGTCGTTAAAAAGCTACTAATTAATTAAATCATAGAAATGTAAAATAAGTTATTTAAATACTTGAACACTAAAAATATGAATATTTATTTGTTTACCTGCATGTCATTGGTAACAATTTAGCAACATCGAACTGTAAACATGCAAATGTCTTAAATTATTTGAAATGTTAACTTCCTCAGGTATTTCAAGTAAATATTTCATGTCAAACATGACATTTGCATGGCCATTTTTAGGAAGGAACATTTAAAAGAGAAAAAGAAATGAGGAAGAATCAATAAATTATTAGTAATTTACTGTCATTGTGTGAATAATTTGCAGTCGTATAAAAACGTAACCGTAATCTGATTATGAGCATTTTAAAATGTAATATGATCTAGTTAGGAGTACTTGTTTTTGGAATCTGATTATGTAATCCAGATTACATGTTCTCTGTGTTCATATAATGTATGAGGACTGTAAATAGACTAATTCACCATGGGTTCACTTGAGATTTTCTTATGAGTTTTTATAATAGGGTTTTTCAATTCATGAGTAAAATAAGGTCTGTGGTAAATAAAACTTCACAATACTTAGTTTGTTATAAAGTGCAAACCGCACACACTCACCGTAAAAATTCTTATGTAGTTTGTTATTACAACAATAAACTGCTTTAGAATTTGCATTTTCAATATTGGTGTGTGCAGTTTATGTTCTAGAGCAAAACATCCCAGTACACTCTTAAAAATAAAGGTGTTTAAAAGATTCTTCACAGCGATGCCAAAGAAGAACCATTTTTGTTCCACAAAGAAGCATTCAGTCAAAGGTTCTCTCTTTCGTACCTTTTTATAATCTGAAGAACCTTCTTTCACCACAATAAACTTTTGTGAAAGCCGAAAGGTTCTTCAGATGTTAAAGGTTCTTTATGGAGCCATTTAGACAAAAAGGTTCTTCTATGGCATCGTGAAGCACCTTTATTTTTAAGAGTGTATTGTTTTCTTCTATTTAATACAGACCTTATTTTTAGGATAGGGTTTTCAAATCATGAGTGAAATAAGGTCTGTGGTAACCATAACTTCAAAATACTTGTACCATGTCAACTGCACACAGCAAATTCTCTTATGTAGTTACTTTTTACAAGAATAGGTTTATAAAAATAAACATAATCTCAAGGGAACACATGGTGAATTAGTTTTTTGGGTTTGACTTCACAGCTGCAGCGCTCTATTGGGAAACAAAACCCGGAAATTCTGGCTTGGTTAGATTAGCGAAAGAGAGGATGTGTGGTCACCTCATCAAATGTGAATATCTGTGTGTGTGTGTGTGTGTGTGTGTGTGTGTGTGCGCGTGGGTGTATTTGTGTGTGTGTGTGTGTCTGTGTGAATTTGTATATGTGTGTGTATTCATATGTGTGAGTGTGTGTGCGTGAATTTGTATATGTGTGTGTGTATTTATATTTATGTGAATGTGTGTGTGTGTGTGTGTGTATTTATGTGTGTGTGTGTGTGTGTGTATATTTGTGTGTGTGTATATTTATATGTGTGTGTGTGAGGGTTGGTACTGGTCTGTGTGTGTGTGTGTGTGTGTGTGTAGGATTTCCCCTGGAGTGGTCGTCGTCTGGGTCGGTGTGCTGTGGTTGGCAGTGGTGGGATTCTGAAGAACAGCAGCTGTGGACGTGAGATTGACAGCGCAGACTTCGTCATACGGTAAACACATCCCATCATGCCTTGCTCCTCAACACTTCCGTCAGTAATCATGCGTCCTTCCTGTTAACATGAAGTTTTTTCTCTTTCAGGTTTAATTTGGCAACAATTAATGACAGTGATGTTGGGTTGAAGACGGATCTCATAACCATCAACCCCAGTCAGATTCGGTCAGTGTCCATAAACACAAGTTTATTTAACATTTAAAAAAGGACATTTTAGATTCGGATATAACTCTCAGTGAGATGGATTCTTGTTTTTTATAATTCTAATCAAAGATTTTGCCATTTAGATTAACATCCATGGAATCTTTCAGCTGCACGAAATATTCTTTATAGTGAAAAAAGGTCCTTTAGAATATTTAAATGTTCTTCACACTAAGAAAAAATGGTTCATTTGACAACTGTTAAAAATGGTTCTTCCATGGAATCACTGCCAAAAAAAAAACTTTTTGTAAAAGTTTAGCTAAAATTTGTTCTGATCTTGAATTGTTTTAATTTGGAAGCTATATATAACCCTGCTCAGACTGTATTGTAAATTTAATAAAGATGTATTCTGGTTACATATAATTTATACCCTACTTTTTTTCTCTTCATTGGCTATTACAGAAAGGTGGAAAAAGTACAAACTATTATTCTGTGTTTCTGGTCTGATGACACACTGAAAAATCATTGACGTATTTCTCAAATAATTACAGAAACAGCATTTACAAGTATGCTAATAAATCCATTCTCTACATGTAGGCAGATTTGGTCAAACTAGTTCTCACAATGTTGTTCAACATTATTTATCACATTAACAGCATAGTATGGTGGTCGAGAGAGCTCAACACACTGCAAATGAAAAAACATGCAAATAGAAAAAAAAAAAAACACCTGCAAATTAAGAAAACACATGTGCTGCAAATACTTACAACACAACCAAAATGTGCTGCGAAAACATAAATGCACTGCAAATACTCACAACACAAACAAATACGACTGAGCTGCAAATATGCACAGACTACATCAGAAATGTTTAAGGGAACCGCAACAAGTGACGAACCTGGCTGGGATATGCTTATCAATGTCTACTCTGAAAGGTGAGATTTTTTGTTTATTTTAACATCCTGATCATATAATTTCTTAGCTTAAATAAGCAAAATACTACACAATTACTGTGTGTAAGCTGGATACTTTTACAACTTAAAAAATTAACCATCAATAAGTAGCCTATAAATGGCCTATATTTATTTATTTATTTATTTATTAATTGATTGATTGATTGATTGTTTGTTATATAAAAAAAATAAATACAAATAAAAAAATGGTTTCTAATAGTTAAACCATGGTAAATTAACCACACTAACCTAGTTTAACCATGGTATTTGTACAACTGTGGTTATACAAATGGTAATCAATACATGGTTACTTTTACTATAATAAAACAATGGTTAATTTTCATAAGCATTGTTGGGGACACCTTTGAGGTCTGTGCTACATGCAGCGCGTTTTTTCTTTGTGTTGTGAGTATTTGCAGTGCATTTCTGAATTTGGTTGTGTTGTGTGTATTTGCAGCACACGTACTGTCAAACTGATGAAGATGTTTTCTTAATTTGCTGTTGCTTTTTCTATTTGCATGTGTTTTCTTAAGTTGTTTCTTAAGTTGAGCTCTCTCGACCGCCGTAGTCAAAAACAATAGTTGTGTTTGTAGACATTTATTCACATTAGGCCTATACAAGATTATTAAATGCTATAAACATTTTCCATTAAATGTTAGTATTTTGTAAAATATTAGGCCTACCAAATAAGCATTTACACACATTTACCGTGTTTTGTCAGCAGAGCTGGATAGTAACTGATTACGTGTAATTACGTAACCAGATGTAATTATGTAACCAGATTCCAAAAATTAAGTAATTGTAATTAGATTAAATTACATTTTAAAATACTCATAATCAGACTACAGTTACGTTTTTTATTTTTTACATGATTGCATATTATTTACACAACAGCAATAATTTATTCATAATTTATTGATTCTCCCTTATTCCTCTTTTTCATCTTTCAAATTTTCCTTTCTAAAATAGTCTGCCACTTATATACACTCAGAAAGTCTTCCAGTTTTGTGAATATTCACTCAGAGATCAGTCATTAATCAGGTGCTACACAGCATTTGACCACTGGATTTACATAAATCATTTCAGGTTTATGAAGTGTTTCAACATTGCATCAATTATTGATGAATACATTAATTGTTATTTGAATCATGACTTGGTTGGCTATTTTACCATATATAGAAGGTGTTTGTCTTTCAAAAACATTGAAATGCACAAATTCACCAACTTCTTTGTCATCTGATCCTCTTTCACCTAAGACCTATATTTACCTGAAGTACCCCAGAGATTTTAAAATAAATATTTTAATAATGAAGTATCACATTTGCATTTTCATGGTTCTCTGATGTTGGTTAATGGTCACATAACATGCAGGTAAACAAATGTAAGTTTGATTCATTTTAAAATTGTTTTAATTTAACACTTTTATAATTTAATTATTAGCTTTTCCTTAAACTCATAAATATGGCACAGAGTTATTCTATTTAAATCAATGTGAAAAACGAGTTAGGTCAAAAGTAATCTAAAAGTAGTCCGATTACATCATGTGTAATGAAATGGATTACATTACTAACTACAATTTTAGTCATGCAATTTGGAATCAGTAACGGATTACAATTTGTAAGTAATCTACACAGCTCTGACTGTCTGTAATGATTAAGAGTGTTTATTTCAAACTGTGTGTCTGTAGATTCAAAAACCTGGAGCAGAATCCGGATCCGTTGGTGGAGCGGGTCAGTGTGTACGGAAACGCAACCCTCGCTATGCCCGCCTTTGCCTACACCTTCTGCACTGGACACTCAATCAAAACTCTCAAAGTCCTCCATCCAATCAGACCTCAGCAGCCGGTGGTGTTCTTCAGCCCCATTTACCTACGAACATTGGACCGTTTCTGGAAGGGGCGTGGCCTGAAGGAGATCCGCCTCTCATCTGGGTTTATGCTAATCAGCACGGCGCTGGAACTGTGTGAGCACGTGCATGTTTACGGATTCTGGCCGTTTGGAACAGACCTGCAGAACAATTCTGTTCCGTATCATTATTACGATCAGTTGAGTCCACACCGTTACATGCACAAAATGCCGGAGGAGTTTGTGCGGCTTCTGCAGCTCCACAGCCAGGGTGCGCTAACACTGCACCTGCAGCCCTGCTCCTCAGACGCACACTGACTTGTGATCTTATTTTGACTGACTGCCATTTATTTATATGAGAGGACATACCAGTGGCGAGCGGTGATTTTTTTTTTTTTTTTTTTTTTTTTTTTTTTTTTTTAACCGGGTATGATGCTGAGTGCTAACACAATCCCAGCCAACCCCCCACCCCACCCCCCCTTTTAGGACACTCTCAAAAGCCAAGTAAAAAAATGCCAAATAATTTTCCAAGTAAAAACCGCCAAATAACGTTTACACACAGTTATGTTATGATACGTAGCCTAATATTCAGAGGGTGAGGAGATGGTGGATTCCCCTGTCTCCACATCGAATCAGTGATTTTTATTTTATTAATTGTTGTTTTTTTATTCCCAGTGAATGGGAAATAAAACTTCTACCCGGGTGACACTACTTCAATAATGGACCAAGCAAAATACCAATATTTAAAATATTGCCGCCAAGTAATGTTGCAAACAACAATAAAATCAGAAGGATTGTAACCGTAAGCGACACAAGCATACGGAAATCAAAAATATTGTTTCCTCTTTTTTTCCTGATGTTTGTTATTATTTAAACTGGTATATACATTTTATAAACTTTTTTTATTTATTTTTTTTTTTTAATTTACCACTTAGGCATGTTGACAGTAACGTATATCTTCGACATTATGACCAGATATTTTCAGTGGACTTTCAAAATTTGCTTTGCTTGAAAAATCATGAATATACGTTACATGTTTTTGTTTTTTTATTTTCCATTTGATTTAGTCAAGTTAGTTTTGCATCAAACACAATGTAATTTTTGGCATTCAAGATCTGGGAGCAACAGTGCATTTTTACATCTTAAATGACAAGGGATCAACTTATAATGTTTATATTAATTAGTCCGTGAACTCATTCTCTCAGATGGCCTGGGGAGCATTCGAAGCTTATTTAGACAGAACACCACTGGGACATATTAATTAAATTATAAATGAGGGCATATTATATAATTAAATTGTTTTTAATGAATGCTAAAGCACAAAACTATGTGTCGTCTTTATCATTTCAGGATGTCCAAAGAATGATGTTTTGTCAGATTTCACTGGAGATTTTGTCACTAAACTACTTGAGAGATCTAAAGCATGGATATTTATTTCCTCATGTTTTTGTACTCAATTTTGGGATCCATTATGTTTGATATGGAATGTGTTATTGAAACGTGTCGTGTCTTTGATTATTTGGTTCAAATCGTACTTATCTGACCGCCATCAGTTCGTAGCAGTAAATGAAGAGGTATCATATCGATCACAAGTGCAGTATGGAGTACCTCAAGGCTCAGTACTAGGGCCGTTACTTTTCACGCTTTACATGTTACCCTTGGGAGATATTATCAGGAGACATGGTGTTAGCTTTCACTGTTATGCTGATGATACTCAGCTCTATATTTCTTCACGGCCCGGTGAAACACACCAAATTGAGAAACTAACGGAATGTATAGTCGATATAAAAAACTGGATGACGAGTAACTTCTTACTGCTAAATTCTGAAAAAACAGAGGTGTTAATTATCGGACCTAAAAACCCCACATGTAATAACCTAGAACACTATCTAACACGTGACGGCTGCTCTGTCAATTCTTCTTCATCAGTTAGGAACCTAGGTGTGCTGTTTGATAGCAATCTTTCATTTGAAAGCCATGTTTCTAGTATCTGTAAAACTGCGTTTTTCCATCTCAAAAACATATCTAAATTGCGACCTATGCTCTCAACGTCAAATGCAGAAATGCTAATTCATGCGTTTATGACCTCAAGTTTAGACTATTGTAATGCTTTACTGGGTGGTTGTTCTGCACGCTTGATCAATAAACTACAGTTGGTCCAAAATGCAGCAGCTAGAGTCCTTACTAGAACCAGGAAGTATGACCATATTAGCCCGGTTCTGTCAACACTGCACTGGCTCCCTATCAAACATCGGATAGATTTTAAAATCTTGTTAATTACTTATAAAGCCCTGAATGGCTTAGCTCCTCAGTACTTGAGCGAGCTCTTATCACATTATAGTCCTCCACGTCTGCTGCGTTCTCAAAACTCTGGCCATTTGATAATACCTAGAATATCAAAATCGACTGCGGGCGGCAGATCCTTTTCCTATTTAGCGCCCAAACTCTGGAACAATCTACCTAACACTGTTCGGGAGGCAGACACACTCTGTCAGTTTAAATCTAGATTAAAGACACATTTCTTTAACCTGGCTTACACATAACACACTAATACACTTCTATTATTCAAATCCGTTAAAGGATTGTTAGGCTGCATTAATTAGATCAACCGGAACCGGGAACACTCCTCATAACACACGATGTACTCGTTACATCGTAAGAAGAATGGCATCTACGCTAATATTTGTCTGTTTCTTTATTATTCTGTTTCTCAGTCCGTGTCCGGATCAGATGGCACCGGGAGATGATGTCTGCGACCCTGACCGTCGGCGGAGGCCGGACACCTGGATGAGCCCCGGGGACATATCCCCAGTGAAGACCTCGACTTAAATACAATAAAACTTAAAATTAAACAAAATAACTATAATATAATAAAATACCTAACTACATAATACTATTATTGTTAGAAATTGCAACAATATAAAAATAGAAATATAATACATTTATACATTTAAAATTTAATTAATACAATAAGTAAAAAAAATAAATAATATCCTGGCCAGAGGAGAACTGGCCCCCCGACTGAGCCTGGTTTCTCCCAAGGTTTTTTTTTCTCCATTCTGTCACAGAGGGAGTTTTCGTTCCTTGCCGCTGTCGCCTCTGGCTTGCTCAGTTGGGGACACTTAATTTCTAACGATTATCGTCAATTTGATTTCATATATACTATTTAAACTAAACTGAGCTAGACAATGACATCTCTGAATTCAATAATGAAATGCCTTTAACTGAAAATTTAGTGTTTAATCTTATTATTATACATTACTGACACTCTATCCTCCAATTTGATACTGTTAAGTGCTTTGACACAATCTGTATTGTTAAAAGCGCTATATAAATAAAGGTGACTTGACTTGACTATTTACATAGACAAAGTGTTAAAATAAAGTTATAAGTTTGAGCTCCGCTGAACACAAACATACATGCAGTGTTTCTGCGGCTGACAGATCTTTCTCTGACCTGCTTCTAGTGTTTTTAGGACCGGGCTGAAACAACCCAGCAAACACAGAACGTTCTTCTAATGTTAGTTTTTGGTTCCCGTTTGGTTATTTTTTTTGGGAACCAAATACTAACGTTAGGGAAACTGTAACGAGGAGTCAAAGGCGAGCGGATCCATTTGCAGTTTTTTATTAGTTCAATGTCAGGCACATAAAATGATCAATCACCAGCGTTAGGGATAACACAGATAATCCAGAGACAGACGTATTCCAGGTAGAGGTCGGGGCAGGCAGCAATCAGCATAAACAGAGTCGAGAAACAAGAGCAATGGTCGAAGAGACAGGCAGCAGAGAATCACAAGGAGTACCAACAGTCCAAGATAATGCACGGCAGAAACAAACACAAGGAAAACACTCGGAAATGTCAGATTGGGCTAAACAAGACTTCGCAGTGAACTGAAGGTGTGAGTGACTTATATGCAAGTCTGTAAATGAGGTCCAGGTGTAACTGTGAGATCAGGTGATCGTGTAATGCAGAGACTGACGGGAAATGTAGTCCGTGTGATGCAACAGTCTGTGTAGTGCTCGTGTCCAAATGATGAAAGGGTGACATCTAGTGGTTGATGGGTGAATGATCCTGGACCGGATCATGATATAGCCCCTCCCCAAGGAGTGGCTTCCAAACGCTAGCATAACAATCCAGGAGGGTGGTGGAACGGAGGTGGAACAGGGAGAGGGACGGAGGGCCAGGTCCAGGCTGTAGCCCCCTGGGATTGATGCATGCCCAAGAGCCCACCAAGGTGGTGCAGATGGAGCAGGGGCCCACCAGGGCGGTGCAGACGAGGCAGAAACCCTCCAGGGCGGAGCAGACGAGGCTGATGCCCACCAGGGCGGAACAGACGAGGCAGAAGCCCTCCAGGGTGGAGCAGACGAGGCAGAAGCCCACCAGGGTGGAACAGACGAGGCAGAAGCCCACCAGGGTGGAACAGACGAGGCAGAAGCCCACCGGGGCGGAACAGATGAGGCAAAAACCCTCCAGGGCGGAGCAGACGAGGCTGATGCCCACCAGGGTGGAACAGACGAGGCAGAAGCCCTCCAGGGTGGAGCAAACGAGGCTGAAGCCCACCAGGGTGGAACAGACGAGGAAAAAAACCCTCCAGGGCGGCGCAGACGAGGCAGAAGCCCACCACGGCGGAAAAGACGAGGCAAAAACCCTCCAGGGCGGAGCAGACGAGGCTGATGCCCACCAGGGCGGAACAGACGAGGCAGAAGCCCTCCAGGGCGGAGCAGATGAGGCTGAAGCCCACCAGGGCGGAGCAGACGAGGCTGAAGCCCTCCAGGGCGGAGCAGACGAGGCTGAAGCCCTCCAGGGCGGAGCAGACGAGGCAGAAGCCCACCAGGGCGGAGCAGGAGTCCACCAATGTGGAGCAGACAGAGCAGAAGACCACCATCCCGGGGCAAATGGAGCAGAGAACCACCAGACCTGAGCAGAAGACCACCACAGCAGACCAGACTGATCAGGAGACCATGGTAGGGATTGAGACCTGGAGACATCAGAGACAGATAACATAGACAGAGCATCTACAACATATGGGGCAGAGACTGGGACCGGAAAAAAGTTCATTAATAGCTTTCCTTGTAATAACTGAATGGGCAGACAGTTCATACTCAGGTGCATTGATCATAACAGGATGGACAGAAAGTTCGCTAACTGAGGCAACATAAGCAGACAACTCAAAACAGGGTGTATTGGCAGAAATAGAGTAAACAGACAGTTCAAGACCTGGCTCATAGACTGAAACAAGATTGGTAGTTGGCATATCATTGGATAAGTTAACTGGGACTTTTCTGGCAGACTGTTCGACAATTGAGTTATTGGCAAACACTGGCTGAGCTGATAGTTTGTACACAGGGTCATGGGGGGAAACTGGACAGGCAGGAACATCATTGTACACAACAGAAGAGACGAATGACTTACTGACGGACTCATTGACTAGAACAGATTTCTGCGTTGACTCTGAATAGACTGACCGTTCATTATCAGATTCATTGACAACATTCATATATACAGACAGTTCAGAATCTGACCCATTAGCAGAGACTGGACAGACAGATAATTCAGAGTCAGATTTGTCAGTAAAATTCACACCAAGAGATGGTTCACAATCCAGGGTCTTGAAAGGGGTTGAAGTGGACAGTACAACATCAAGTTCATTGAGAAAAACTGGATTGGCGGACGGTTCATTCGTGACAGGGATAACAGGACAGAACAATAGTTCAGATCTGGCCTCCACGGCCAATTTGGGACTGGGCGAGAGCTCTGTGATCGGGTCGGGACAAGGCAGTAGTTCACAAACGGCCTTCATAGCCGTGGCAGGGCAGGACAAAGATCTACAGATGGCATCCATAGCCATGTTGAGACAGGACGAGAGTTCAGAGGCGTCCATGGCCACGATAGAACAGGACGAGGGTTGACGAGCGGGTACTACTGACACCTCCAAAGGTTCTGCAGCAGTTGCCGCCACCTCCGAAGGTTCTACAGCAATAGCCTCAGAAAACAGGGAGTGTTCATTAACTATTCTTTCAACAATGATATGACGATCTGGAAGTGCGTTGTTAGGCATCACCACCATGCAAAGAGCTGAAGCGGGCACTGCCGCTTTGAGAGGTACAGCAGCATGTGCTATCTCGAGAGGTTCTGCAGCTTCAACCGCCACCTCGGGAGACATCATCGTGACCGCTGCCATTTCGGACAGGTCAGTGGTGGTGTATGCAGCCCAAACTCAACATAAAGCAACTCCCATTATGGGAAGTGCTTCGAACAGGGAAAACAGTTCAGGAACAGGAGGGCTGGAGCCAACGGTGCATCCCTCACTCTGGACATCAGATTGGAATAGCGAAAGACTGACCTTGAATATCTGGGTGCAATAGACAGGACGTGATGAGACTCTGGACGTTCGGCTGAGTCATGACATGACTCTGGACAATCGGCTGAGATGTGACGAGACTCTGGGCGATCGGCTGAGACGTGACTTGATTCGTGAAGAGCAGCCGTGACTTGACTTGACTCGTGAAGAGCGGCCGTGACTTGACTTGGCTCGTTATGATCAGCTGTAACTTGACTAGACTCACGAAGATCAATGGTGACTTGACTGGACTCACGAAGATCAATGGTGACTTGGCTTAACTCATGATGATCAACGGTGACTTGAAGTGACTCTAGCAGATCAGCGATGATATGACAATCAGTAATGACTGGACCTGACTGGTGAAAGTCAACAGTGACTCGACTTGACTCGTGCAGCTCAGTGATGACTTGATTTGAACCGTGAAGATCTATGAAAGTTTGACTTAACTTGTGAAGATCAGCAATGACATGAGTTGATTCAGGGAGATCTGTGAAGATGTGAAGAGACTCTGGAAGGTCAGCGGAGATGTGATAAGACGAGATGAGACTCAGGACAATCGACTGTGACTAGACTTAGCTCCGGAAGATCAGTGGTGATGTGACTTGACTCATGAATGACAGCTGTGACATAACGGGGCATGGTTGTGTCCGCCATCTTGTGACCAGACTCCGCTGTCGCTGCCATTTTGTGAGCGTGCTCTGGTGCGGCCGTCATCTCACGAGTGAGCGCGGCGTCGCGTTCCTCTTCCACGACACCCACAGTAAAAGGAGAGTTACACAATACTAGTGCATAGTCCATGAAGTCTCTAAATCGGACATTCACCTCCCCTCCGGGTAACCGTGATTTAACTGGTTCATTGAGTCCAAAATGGAATAAATCTTTAAACAACGCTTCATCATATAGAGGAACTTGATATACCAACTCACAGAACTGCTGAACATAGTCCTCAATAGATCAATCTCCTTGCCATAGAGCTAGTAGCTGGTCAACTGGATCTATGGTTAGGCTGGATTGGTGAAAGGCTGACATAGAGACTGGAACTAATACCTCGGTGACGAGGGGATACCGGGCTGCTGGATCCTGGTACGGCGAAGTCTTCTGTAATGAGGAGTCAAAGGCGAGCGGATCCATTTGCAGTTTTTTATTAGTTCAACGTCAGGCACATACAATGATCAAACACCAGCGTTAGGGATAACACAGATAATCCAGAGACATAGATGTATTCCAGGCAGAGGGCGGGGCAGGCAGCAATCAGCATAAACAGAGTCGAGAAACAATAGCAATGGTCGAAGAGGCAGGCGGCAGAGAATCACAAGGAGTACCAACAGTCCAAGATAATGCACGGCAGAAACAAACACAAGGAAACCGCTCGGAAATGTCAGACTGGGCCACTTCGCGGTGAACTGAAGGTGTGAGTGACTTATATGCAAGTCTGTAAATGAGGTGCAGGTGTAACTGTGAGATCAGGTGATCGTGTAATGCAGAGACTGATGGGAAATGTAGTCCGTGTGATACAACAGTCTGTGTAGTGCTCGTGTCCAAATGATGAAAGGGTGACATCTAGTGGTTGATGGGTGAATGATCCTGAACCGGATCATGACAGAAAGTTCTTTTTAGGTTTTTTTTTTTTTTTTTTTTTGTAACCATAAAACAGAGGTCTTCAACCCTGTTCCTGGGGACCCACTATCCTGAAGAGTTTAGCTACAACCCTAATCAAACACACCCGAAGCGGCCAATCAAGCTCCTCAAGACTGCTTGAAAATTGCAGGAAGGTGTGCTGAAGCCGGTTGGAAATAAACTTTCAAGGAGAGTGGGTCCTGACCTCTGCCATAAAATAACGTTCCCAGAATGTTGCAGGGTGGTTATTTTTAAAATAACCTAAAAAATAACTTCTAGAGAATGTTCCCTTATGGTTAGTTTTAGGGTTTTTTTTTTTTGTTTTGTTTTTTGTTTTGTTTTTGCAACCATAATGTTCACAGAACATTGCAGGGTGGTTATTTTTAAAATAACCTAAAAAAAAAAAAATTATAGAAAACAATGGTTAGTTTTAGGTTAGTTTTATAACCCTGTAAAACTACCTTTCCAATGAAAACGTTGCAGATGTTTTGTGTGTGTGTGTGTGTGTGTGTGTGTGTGGGTGTGTGTGTGTAATGACCTATACAGAGCCCTGAAATTCGTTTAATGCAGCATTTATTAAAATACAGAAATTATATAAATCAAAACGAGCTTTAATTTATAATATTAAGCCAGAATTAAGCAGGGGGTGATAACAGAAATCATAACTTCGTGGGTTTGTTTCCTCTTCATTTACTGAGTGCGCGCCTCTGATCTGCACGCGCTGCTCCAGCACGCGCTTTCACCTGTCTTCCACAGAGAGCCGCGCGCTCGCGGAATTTAAAAATTAACGGTCATTTCGTTTTACTTGTTTACTCGTACTCGCTCGTTTATCGATCTATTTATTGAATGATTACTTAAAATAAATATAGTTATGACAGTAAATATGATTTCGGAGGGATTTGACGTGCCTAACTGAAGAGAACATGATGTTAAGCGAGAAGTTTTTGTTTATGGATCAAAAGAGGAGTGTCCCGCTGTACAAACTGTACACTTCAGTGGTAAGAAATTAATGTACTGATGTTTTATTTGTCAAGTAATTTTTTTTATTCTTTTTAATATCTGTGAATAAACGCCATATTTTATAAACCACACATTGTGTGAAGTCATTTTTTTTTTTGGTGCTGAAGAAATAAAATAGCTACCCCGTAATGGACAGATTTAATCTTATTTAATCTTACATATGATAGCTGATGCGCTCAGATTATTTTTTATTAATTAAACAATACATAAAAACAAGATTTTTATAATACTGATTAGGCGTCCATACGGATCATTTCTGTAAAAACCATTGTCCAGTTATCGAAACAGATTCCCATAATAAAGCGACAGACAACAGGGGCTCGTTTCAATAAGGAGGTTCAACCAACTCTGAGTTTAAACTTGAACTCTGAGTTGATTTACCGAGAGATTGAAAACTCAGAGTTTCCGGTTTCAGAACAGCTGAATTGTGTCAGTTCATTCAACTCTGAGTAGGTTGGCTCTGAGTTTAGCGCGCGATCAGTGGAGCGCCGAAATTACGAATCATCATGGCAACAGCTCCGCCAAAAAGACGTCCGCGTGCGTATTTCCATCAATGGTAACTTTAATTCTTAATAACTGTTAATAACTTAATAACTGTTATAATATCAGAGGTGAAAACTATAAATAATTGAACTAATATTCATTTGAATGATATCCCATGGCAAAAAAATAAAAATAAAAAAATAAAAAACCGTGGCAGCAGCTAAAAATGAAGTAGCCTATAAAAACACAGTTCAAACAAGGTAAAGCTTTAAGCGTGAAAGGTTCATGGGTGTAGGCTAAATGACTTTACAAACATTTGACATTAAATATAATTCAGTGTCTATTTCAATGCACTGCTGTTTTTTTTCCTAACACTCTTTTCACATAATTAAATATTATCTTATCCAACCTGTTACATTTCTTAATTAAAGTAATAAAATTAACTTGCTCTCAGTCTACAGCTTAAGAAGGCAGAGGCACCCAAAAAGGGGGGAGAACGTCTCCAGGTTACGCATGTAACCATGGTTCCTTGAGGGAACGAGACGCTGCGTCACAACGCTTTGGGAACGCCCCTGCGTGACCGGCTCTGAATCTGCTGCGTAATCTGTCCAATGGAAGGGCGCGACGTCATAGGCAGGTGACGTCAGAGACCAGGAAGCATAAAAGCACGTGCGGCAAAGCTGGCGTCAGCCTCAAGTCATGAAGAACTGCGCTGGCAGGGATGCCAGAAGTTTGGCAACGTGATGCAGCGTCTCGTTCCCTCAAAGAACCATGGTTACATGCGTAACCTGGAGACGTTCCTTCTTGGGAACTCGAGCTGCGTCACAACGCTTTGGGAACGAGATGCCCACGCCGCCAGACTTACAAGTCCCTGCCCTGTGTGTATGTCTGAACATAAATGACTAGGACGAGAGGACTGATGAACCTGGGGTAGTACCGATGTCTAGGCCGTAAAACCGGACAAAGGTGGAAGGGGTGGACCAACCCGCAGCGTTGCAGATGTCCGATACAGGGACACCTGCAGAGAAGGCCTTGGAGGCCGCCATACCTCTAGTGGAGTGTGCCTTGACCCCCAAAGGCGAGGGGAGGCCAGATGACTCGTAACAGGCCGTGATTGTCTCGACAATCCACCGGCTGATAGTCTGCTTGGTAGCAGGGAGACCTCTCCTGGGCGGACCAACGCACACAAGCAGTTGGTCTGACCTTCTCCACAGGGCAGCTCTGTGGACGTATGTGTCAAGTGCTCGCACAGGACACATACAGTTAAGCTTCGCCTGGTCTGGATTCCGAAAGGGAGGAGGATGGAAAGCCTGCAGTACTATTGGCCGTGGTGCAGTAGTGGGGACCTTAGGGGTGTAACCCGTTTGAGGGTACAGAAATGCTTTCGCCAGTCCGGACGCAAAGTCGAGATAGGAAGGAGCCACTGATAGGGCCTGAAGGTCACCCACTCTCTTTAGAGAAGTGATAGCTAACAAGAACGTAGCCTTGAGGGTAAGATGACGATCTGAAATCTCGATCTTTACACAGAGCCTCTAGGACCACCGCCAGGTCCCACGTGGGGACACGAGAATGCACTGGTGGCCTCATCCTCAGCGCACCACGGAGGAAGTGTATCACCAGGGGGTGTCTGCTCACTGTGTTTCCATTGAACGGTGAGTGGTAATCCGATAATACCGCCACATGCACCTTCAGTGTGGAGTGGGATACCCCTGCAGAGAATCTAGCCTGCAGATACTCAAGAACTGTACCAACTGGGCAGTTAACAGGGTCTTGCTGGTGAACTCTGCACCATGAAGTGAAGAACTTCCATTTCAGGGCGTACACTTTCCTCGCAGAGGGAGCTCTGGATTGGAGAATGGTCTCTACCACCTCAGCTGGGAGACCAGAAGCTATGAGCTGTGCCCCTTCAGGGGCCACACCCACAGTTTCCATAACTCCGGGCGGGGGTGCAGAATGGTGCCCCCTGCTTGTGAGATGAGATTCCTCCTGACGGGAATCTCCCATAGAGAGCCGTCTAGGAGGGAAATCAGGTCCGAGAACCATACTCGGCCTGGCCAGAGCGGGGCTACTAACAGTAGGCAAACACCGTCTCAGCGCACTCTTGCCAGAACTCGTACAGACGGAGCCTCGGCCATGTCTGTACCATAGCGTCCAGTCCCAGGGGAGCTGGAGGAGCTAGAGAGAACCAGAGGGGACATTGCGCATTCACTCGAGTCGCGAAGAGGTCCACCTCTGCCTGATAAAACATTCTTCATATCTGCTTCACTACCTCGGGGTCAAGCATCCATTCCCCGGGCCTCGGCCCCTGTCTCGACAGTACATCTGCTCCCACGTTCAGATACCCAAGAATATACAGTGTTCTCAGGGAGAGGAACTTGTCCTGGGACCACAAGAGGATCTGGTGTGCCAGTTTGTACAATGGGCGTGAGCGCAGACATGGTGGTTGATGTAAGAGACCACCGCTGTGTTGTCGGTGCGCACCAACACATGGTGACCTCTCAGGTCTGGGAGGAAATATTTCAGTGCTCGATAGACTGCTAGCATCTCCAGACAATTGATGTGCCATAGGAGATGGCAACCACTCCACAGACTGCGGGCTGAGCGGCCACTCATGACTGCTCCCCAACCGGTGAGAGACGCGTCCGTTGCTAACGATAACTGGCGACACGGTACTCTCAGCACCGGGCCCTGATTTAAGAACCAATTTTTCCTCCACATGTCTAGGGCTCGCACACACCGTCGAGAGACCCTGATCGTGCGAAGTGGATTTCCCCTCGGGGAAAATCCCTTGGTCTTGAGCCACCACTGTAGGGGTCTCATGTACAGCAGGCCAAATGGTATCACGTTGGACGCAGCTGCCATCAGACCCAGCAATCTCTGAAACTGCTTGACAGTGAGTGACTGGCCTTCTCTCACTCTCTTGACTGACGTGAGGATCGACTCGATCCGAGCAGGAGACATTCGTGCCTGTATCGTGGTCGAATCCCACACCACGCCTAAATAAGTGGTCCTCTGTACCGGAAAAAGCACACTTTTCTTGGCGTTTAGTCTCAACCCCAACTGTTTCATGTGAGCGAGGACAACATCTCGATGTCTCGCCGCTTCCATCTCTGGCTGAGCTAGAATCAGCCAGTCGTCGATATAATTTAGTATGCGGATGCCCTGAAGCCACAATGGAGCTAGTGCTGCATCCACTACTTTTGTAAACGTGTGGGGTGAGAGTGCTAGACCGAAGGGAAGAACCCGATATTGGTATGCTTTGCCCCCAAAAGCGAACCTTAGGAACTTCCTGTGACATGGAAGGATGGATACGTGGAAGTATGCGTCTTTTAGATCTATCGTGACAAACCAGTCCTCGGACCTCAGATCCGGCTTCGACTTCGAAGCCCCAGACGAGTAGCGCTGCTTCTGGCCCCGCCGCAGGGGTCACGAGAGGCAGCGTTCTCTTTTTGAGCCTCTCTGTATGAGGAGCCGGTACTCGTCGAGGGCTGCTCCCGCCCAGCAGCCCCCTGAGCCCGAGAGCGGCGAGGGAGGAACTGCTGGAACGCCGCCGCTTGCTTCCTTGCCTCCTAAAACCTGTCGACGACTGAGTTGACAGAGTCGCCGAACAGGCCAGAAGACGAGAGCGGGGCATCCAAGGGGCTGTCCTTGGCTTTCATATCTGACAGGGTCAGCCACAGATGTCTCTCCGCTGCCATTGAGCGCCCAATGGCACGGGTGGTCTCTTTAGTGGCGCGGAGAGACAAATCAGCGGTCCTCCTGAACTCCGCGATATCATTGGAGCTCACCTGCTCACGCTCATCGAGCTCTTTCAGCAGATCAGCTTGGTACGCCTGTAACACAGACATTGTGTGCAGACACACACCAGCTTGACCCGCTGCCGAGTACCCCCTGCCCACGAGCGTAGATGTTGTACGCAAAGGCTTTGTGGGCAGAACCGGAGCCTTTAAGGACGATGCCACGTCAGGAGACAGATAGCTCACGAGCGTCTGTTCTACCTTTGGCATCGCCCTATAGCTGCGCTCATTCAAACCCGCGACATTTCCATAATAGTCAGATGCGGGAATGAAGAAGCGGGTCGAGTATGGTCTTCCCCATGATCTACACACCTCAGTATGCAGATCGGGAAAAAACAGCAGGCTTCGATGCGGAGGTGTCGGCCGAGCGTGCAAAAAACGTTTGTCGAGTTTGCTCTTGCGCAACTCGGTCTGCTGCTCGGCTGGCCAATCGATCTTAAGCTTATCAACAGCACGAGTCAACACCTCCAGCAGCTCCTCATACTGCAGGGATTGGGGCGGCTCATCGACACTCTCCATCTCTCCCTCCTCGGAGGAAGATTGGTCGAGCTTCGAGCCCCGCTCCGCGGGAGGGAGCCGCCTTCTTTTCACTGTGAGCTCTCCCGGAGCGAGCGCTCGATCTGGAGGCAGTGGACGGAGATAGGGACTCGCCCGTCTCCATTTCCTCCTCCAGATCGAGCTGTGAGCCCTACAAGTGCAGACGCCGCCCTGCCTCGGTAGCAGCGCGACCCAAACCGCGGGGCTCACTCATGAAAATCCCATCCACAAACAAGGATTTTCGGGACCGGAGCGTACGCAGCGGCAAGCGCTCACAGTGAGGGCAATCAGCCCCCTCACTCAACGCAGCCGCCGTGTGCTCCACTCCCAGGCAGGCCACGCAACACTCGTGTGTGTCTCTAGCCATGATGAAGCGATTGCAGGGAGACACACACGGCTTGAACAAGCGTGACTTGCCCTCGCCCTTATTGCCACTCTCAGACATGATACTAGAAAAATGAATGCAAATCAGTGTAGTGTCTTATCAAGTGCAGTTTATGTATTTCTGTGAAAGTACTTGAGCAGACAACAGAATAGAAACAGACACACAGAGAGCGTGGTTCTGAATGACAGAAGGCTGACGCCGGCTTTGCTTTTATGCTTCCTGGTCTCTGACGTCACCTGCCTATGATGTCGTGCCCTTCCATTGGATAGATTACACAGCAGATTCAGAGCCGGTCATGCAGGGGCGTGCCCAAAGCGTTGTGACACAGCTCGAGTTCCCGAGAAGGAACCAGCACTGACAGATGAAGAGGAGATGGTCAAGTATTGGAAGAATTTTAAAATACAAAAGGAAAAAGAATAAATTTTCCTTTTGTATTTATAGGAAATAAAGACAACCACATAAATTGTGAATAATCTGTGTTTATAAGTTCCCCTGTAGTCAAAAATTTGATCCTTTAAAACTCATATTTGATCATCAAAATGACATATTTAAATGTTTATTCTTGTGAAAATAATTTTCTCATGCCTTAAAATAGCTTGAATGTAACTCTACACCAAGCATCCTCAAATCTGGACCTCGGGATACCGGTAGCTTTACTGGAGCATTGTGCAAGGAAAATGTCCAGGATGGAGGGGAGAGGGGCACCGATGATCTTTGCAGCTGTGTTCACTGTCCGCTGTAGGGTCTTGCGGTCTGCTGCACTACAGTTCCCATACCAGACAGTGATGCAGCTGGTCAGCACACTCTCAATTGTTCCCCTGTAGAATGTGGTGAGGATGGGTGGAGGGATACTTGTTCTTTTAAGTTGACGCAGGAAGTGTAGTCTCTGTTGTGCCTTCTTGGAGAGTGATGTAGTGTTGGTGGTCCAGGTGAGGTCTTCTGTTATGTGCACCACCAGAAATTTAGTGCTGCTGACTCTCTCCACAGTCGAGCTGTCAATGGTCAGTGGGGGGTGGTCAATAGAGTTCCTCCTGAAGTCCATCACAACTTCCTTTGTCTTACTCACATTGAGGGACAGGTTGTTTTCACCACACCATTCAACCAGTTGTGCCACTTCCTCTCTGTAGGGTGTTTCATCATTGTTGCTGATGAGACCTACCATAGTTGTGTCATCAGCAAACTTGATGATGTGGTTGGAGCTGGACTTGGCAATGCAGTCGTGGGTCAGCAGCGTGAAGAGCAGCGGGCTGAGCACACAGCCCTGTGGTGCACCTGTGCTCAGTGTGGTAGTGCTCGAAGTGTTGCAGCTGACACGGACGGACTGAGGTCTTCCGGTTAGAAAGTCTAGGATTCAGTTACAGAGGGAGGCATTTAGGCCCAGCAGGTTTAGTTTGTTGATGAGCTGTTGTGGGATTATTGTGTTGAATGCTGAGCTGAAGTCAATGAACAGCATTCTAACATAAGAGTCTTTGTTTTCTAAGTGGGTAAGAGCCAGGTGGAGGGTGGAGGAAATGGCATCGTCCGTGTAGCGGTTTGGACAGTATGCAAACTGGAGCGGGTCAAGTGTATTGGGGAGATTGGATTTGATATGGTGCATGACTAACCTCTCAAAGCACTTCATCATGATTGGGGTCAGTGCTATGGGACGATAGTCATTCAGGCAGGACACAGGTGACTTCTTTGGTACTGGGGTGATGGTGGTGGACTTGAGACATGTGGGGACAACTGCTTGGCTTAGTGAGATGTTGAAGATATCTGTTAAGACATCTGTCAGCTGTTCAGCACAGTCTCTCAGTACCCGGCCTGGTATGTTGTCAGGACCTGCAGCCTTGCGTGGGTTAACCCTAGTTAGGGTCTTCCTTACATCGACTGGAGACAGACAGAGCACCTGGTCGTTGGGAGGTGTGGGTAGTTTTTGTGCAGGTTTGTCATTTTGCATTTCAAACCGTGCATAAAACTCATTGAGTGCATCTGGGAGGGATGTGTTGTCATCACAGGCCTGTGGCAGGGGCTTGTAGTCTGTGATGGTCTGAATAGCTTGCCACAGACTCTGTGTGTCCTTGCTGTCAGTAAAGTGATTATTGATTTTTCTTTTTGTGCATATAACCGTTTTGCTTTCTTGATGCCACGGGACAGGTTTGCTCTTGCTGTTTTGAGGACTGCTTTATCTCCTGATCTGAATGCGTCATCACGGGTCTTTAGCAGCCCACGAACCTCTGCTGTCATCCATGGCTTCTGGTTGGCACATGTGATGATGTTCTTGGTGACTGTCACATCATCAATGCACTTTTTGATGTAAGCAGTCACTGTTTCAGTGTACTTTTTCAGGTCTGTGTGGTCATGGTAGGTGGCTGCCTCTTTAAACATGTTCCAGTCTGTGTCCTAGAAGCAGTCCTGTAGTGCTGAGGTAGCATCGTATGGCCATACTGTGATCTGTTTTTGGACCGGTTTGGCAAGTTTGAGAAGTGGTTTGTATGCTGGAATTAGCATAACAGAGATGTGGTCTGAGTACCCGAGATGGGGGCGGGGTTCAGCTTTGTACGCCTTTTTTTTCTGTTGTGTAAACCAAGTCCAATGTGTTGTTTTCTCTTGTTGCAAAGTTCACGTGTTGGTAGAACTTTGGCAAAACTGGCTTTAAGTTTGCGTGATTAAAGTCACCGGATATTATGAAAAAGCCATCAGGGTTGTTTGTTTGTTGCTCGCTGATAGCGCTGTACAGTTTGCGAAGTGCGTCCTTAGCGTTTGCACAAGGGGGTATATACACAGCAACGATAACAATGGCTGTGAACTCCCTCGGCATATAGAACGGTCGACACTTCACAATTATAAACTCCACCAGCGACGAGCAGTGTTTTGACACTAACACAGCATTGTTGCACCATTCTTTGTTAATATACACACACAAGCTGCCACCGTGAGTCTTACCAGACAGTGCTGTGTCTCTGTCCACTTGGTAGAAGGTTAGCCTGTGCAGCTGAGTGGCGGAGTCCGGGATGTTGTTGTTTAGCCACGTTTCGGTAAAAACAAACACACAGCACTCGCTTGTCTCACACTGCATAGTCTGACAGAGTCGAATTAGGTCCAGTTTGTTTTCTAGTGAGCGTACATTTGACAGCAAGATTGTTGGAAGAGCTGGTCTTGTGGGGTTAGCCTTTAGCCTAGCTCGTATGCCTCCACGTTTGCCGCGTTTGCGTCCCCTCTCACACCACTTGTGGCACCTCCTTGTGCGGGTAGCAGCAGTAGGCGAGTCCGCGGTCTCAGGGTCTGGATTCCGCAGTAAACAAAGGCCTCTTAGCTTCTCAGTAGTCACTGGTGATGGGTGATAGTTACATGCACTACTGATTTCCAGAAGACGCTGGCGATCGTAGACATGTTGCAGTGTAGTTTTCTGATGTTTCTGTTGTTTTTCCTCTGGTTTTGAGGACTAGGAGACAAGACTAACTGACATTAAAACACCATTTTTGGGACCCGGAGCAGCCGCTGCATCTGACCGCTCCGCCATCTTGGATTATCTTCAAAGGAGTCATACTTAAAGCCTGCCCTCTGAGAAATACTGAGAAAATTGCTATAAATTGTAGCAACACCTCCCCCTTTGCCTTTTGGACGTGGCTCATTTTTATAACAGTAATCTTCCCTGCTGAAAAAAAACAGATAAAACCAGCCTAAGCTGGTTGGCTGGTCTTAGCTGGTTTAAGCTGGAAGTAGCTGGTTTTAGCTGGTCTCCCAGCCTGGCTAGGCTGGTCAGGCTGGTTTTAACTGGTTGTTCCAGCTGGTCTCCCAGCCTGACCAGCTAAGACCAGCCTGATCAGCTAAAAAAGTGGCCAAAACCCCTCTAAAACCAGCCTGATGACCAGCTATGACCAGCTAAGACCTGGCTGGTTGACCAGCTAAAACCAGCCAACCACCTTAGGCTGGTTTTAGCTGTTTTTTTTTTTTTCAGCAGGGTTGGGGGTAGACTCGTTTAAAATAATGTATTCATCTGGTTTTAGCCAGGATTCTCTCAAACAGAGCACATCTAGGTTATGATCAGTGATCATATCATTTACAAAAACCGCTTTCATAGAAAGGTACCTGATATTCAGTAAGCCAAGCTTTATCATTTGTTTCTCTGTATTATATACATTTTTTATTTGTTGAACATCAATTAAATTGTTACTCATAAATTGGTTTGGACGTTTTTTGTATTTTCTAGTTCGGGGAACAGACACAGTCTCTATAGTGTGATATCTAGGTGAAAGAGTCTCTGTGTGCTGAAAATTAACTGACTTCTGTGACGTGAGGCGGCTAGCGCCCATGTAACAACTTAGTTAAAGCTCAAACAATAACCAGAGGTTATGGCCAGTACTATGAAGTATGCCCGAACCATTCTAGTACTCCAGTAGTATTTTGTCTAGCCCCCCATAGTTATTGCAACTGCATAATAACTTAACTAAAGTCAAGCAGTTAGTCAGAAATCTAAAATCTCACCTAATGTGCCCCATGCTCCATCTAACCTGAGATTTAATATGTACTAACCCTAGACGCAGATTTGTGGCAACATACGCCTTCACTTAATTTACTTGAGAAAATAATTTCAGAGTATGTCAGAATAAAATCAAATGTAACAATTCATTATCAGTCAGGTAAATATGCATTATGCCAGTTACATAGCCAATTCAAAGATATCAAATCAATATAAGACATCAAATTCCCAAAGATGAATCTAAGAGTAAGCTGCATACCTGACTTTGGACACACTTCATCCTATGGGCTCATTCTGGCTACTGAAGGCCCGACCCTTTTGCTGCAATCCTTTAAATACAAAACCAAGATAAAACATCCCCCAAATGGAGGCATGTACAAAAAAAAATGTAATTTGCATTAACCCAAGTCCCAGACCTGGGTAGTTTACACCTCAATGGGAACAGAAGGTAATTTGCATGAAAGACCGTGGGAGAGGGCACACCCATTGCAGTAAGCAAAATATCTCTTAAAATCTTAAAATCTTTATTACCTTTTAGTTTTCTTCTGTAGAAATGAGACAGTCGCACTGAGACATTTCAAATGATACCAGACATGACTGTTAGTTCACTTGCATTGGCATTTTCATGTGATCATTTTGAGCAGACTGAGTAGGATGGGTGAAGGAAGGATGGGTGAAGGGATTTAAAAAGAAACAAATAGACAGAAGGGAAGAAAGTTTCCTGCACCTCCACTCTGTGGGGTGTCTCAAAGATGCCTGTGTATGTTTCTATTGTCTGTTTCTCAGGAGATCAAAGTATCTGAGATTCTTTCATCCTTACATTTATATTACATTTACAAAACATCTCGGTCTCCTTATTTAAGTTAAGCATCCATGCAGGTTGTAGCGTTATTTGACAGTTGAGCGCATATATGTATAGATGCCACATTCGACTGCTCCAGATATTTTGACGCATCCGCCATCTTGGAATGGTCTATGTCGTCACTCACAATAACAATCAATGAGTTTTGAAATGCAACATTGTGCAGCATCTACAATCTAAATTTAAATTCCTGAAGAAACTGTATAACCTTTCACAGGTAATGTGTAATTTGTTTTTTAATATGTATTAACTCAGTATTAAACTTGCTCTATTCTTTTTCTACTCTGTTTTCTATTTATTCATATAATTAAAAAAAAAAAAAACCTGGCTGCATGTACTGCGTTAAACTAACTTGTCACAGCACTTGCATATTATTGCTCTTTTGTTGATTTTGATTGCTTCCATTGTCTTCATTTGTAAGTCACTTTGGATAAAAGCATCTGCTAAATGACTAAATGTAAATGTGTTTGTTTGTTTGTTTGTGTGTGTGTGTATTTGTATATGCGTGTGTGTGCATTTATATGTGTGTGTGTGTGTGTGTGTGTGTGTGTGTGTGTGCAGGATTTCCCCTGGAGTGGTCGTCGTCTGGGTCGGTGTGCTGTGGTTGGCAGTGGTGGGATTCTGAAGAACAGCAGCTGTGGACGTGAGATTGACAGCGCAGACTTCGTTGTAGAAATTGTAAATATATAAGTAATATATATATATATAAGGGAAACAAGTCAGTTTAGCTCAAAGGGAATCATTTATGATTTTATAGGGAATTTGAACAGAATCACTGTTTCACGGCTGATCACTGAATCAGCAGCGAGTCACTGAACGAGCCGTATAACATCAACTCTGCACTGGATATTACAATCCAAAATATAGTGAACACACTATTAATAAGCACAGTAACAAGATCGGCAGATTAAGACATTAACTTGTAAGCACAAAACACAAGGTACTTCTCTTTTCAATATAAATAAGACTTTATTTATATAAACCTAAGACATGTAAACTAATCTAATCTAACACATGAACACACGCATTCACGCATTCACACATTCACACGTTGCAGAAAGAGAGGAAAGGATGAGTTTACAGAATGAAAATGTGAAATCCCAAGTTTACAGCAATATGTGCAATTGCATAGACCTGAACCATCAATCATTTGACCCTCGCATTGAGTTTCTCAATGAGGCTTAAATTTATATTAAACTCTACCGACTCAGCAAAAGTCTGGAGGTTGTACTTGCTTGTGTTGCCTTAAGGGATTCCCTTGTGTCCTTGTCCTCTTTGGAGAAAGGGGTTTCGCGAGGTTGCTGATTGGCTGAGTTCAGTGGTCTTTCGTAGTAAAGTCTTGGGCGTTGGCTCTTGATGCGGAGTTGGTCTGGTTGAAGTTTGGGCGGGTGCAGTCGGAGCTGGACTTTGCGGCAAACTTAACTTAAAACTCTCACGGAAAGACAAGAAATTAAAGTAACAGAATAAAAGAATGTAACGAGACTAGGTGGTTTTTCTTCTCATTGTGTTGGCAGCTGGCATGTAGGCCAGAGCACGCTCAAAGAGCAGCGTCGAAACGCGGTGGCAAAAGAGAAGAAGAGAAGCAGAGGAAGAGAGCTAGTTTGATGGTGTCCTGAGTATTTAAACTCGGCTTCTAGACCGTCCTATCTGGACGTCTTGACCAATTAGAAATGATCTTGGCTCGTGGTGTTGTATGTTTCTCCTCCCATTCATAAATCTAACATGTTATCTTATCAGTCATATGGTCCAAATTTTCCCGCTCTTACAGAGTACAATTTTGGACATGATTTCTCTAACAAGACTATGGTACATTTGACAAAGAATTGATTGGAAGAAACATTTAAAGCATGATTTTTCAAACTCATACATACCACACACGGATATGAACTCTTAAACTATTCCCTAGTTATTAAAATACATACATAATATGTGATTAAAACATGATGGTTAATCGTGTGGGTTACATACATGATATGGGGTTATGCATAAACATGATAAGTCCTTTTAAGATGATTTTGGTGCATCTATATGTGAAAAGGCGGTTTCTGTACCGTTCTGTGAACATAAGGACATGTTCTCTGTGAAGACTAGAGAGGTTAAAGGGTCTCTTAAGGAATTTCAGTCTCCGTCTGTCTCCTATGTGGAGAGCTGGGGTGACCCACCCAATGAAGTCTCTAGCTCGTGATTTTGATCACAGATTTTCAAGTGACAGCCATATCTTTGACCATCAGTCCTGATTACTTGCTCCAAATTTGATTGTCTCCTTCCTGAATTGGAATTATCAATAAATGTTCTTTTGTTTGAATGTTGCAAGCTGTTCTGTGAAAGAGGCTTGTTGGTTTGCTTTCTTCAGAGGGCTGGAGCTAGGAATCTGATTTATGACGAACATCCTGTTGCAGCCTTGGGATCCTCTCTGGAATTTCGGCTCCTCATGTTTCAATGTTCGGATCGAATCTTAACTTTGTCTGACTCGTTCTGATCCTACATCGTCATACGGTAAACACATCCCATCATGCCTTGCTCCTCACTGACCACAATAATGTGCTCAAACAGTGATTTCAGTGGACCAGAAAATCCCATAGATGCACATTGAAAGAGGAACCCGAGGCTCATCCACAGACCAGAAGATCAGAGAGACAGAGACTTTGAACTCTTTCTGTTAAAACAGAATTCAACTGATGAGCATTCAGTTGTTTCTCATACAGTATCTCTGAAACACTGAAACATCTGTGTTCTGAATAGTTTAAACTGTCCATGGCTGCAGTGTGTTATAGTTACACACGTGAACCTTCTCTTATCTGCTGAGGAGCTCAATGTGCCGTCTTCACCCGGCTGAGCAGCCGCTGATGAATACAGTCTAAGACAAAGCAGTCTTAATGAGCAGATTCTCTCATGAATGTTTAACTCGTTTGCCTAATAAAACAGATGCAGAAGATGCAGCACAGATAAACACGCTGACACGTCAAACCAACAATCAACACTGAGAAAATAGAATATTTCTCCAGAAATTTTGTACTTTCAAATTTCATGTTTAATTCAATGTTATTGCCATTCCTTGTAATTATTTGTTGTCATATTAGTTCATATCAGTTAATAAATTAACAATAAGCAATATATTTGTTACAGTATTTATTCGTCTTTATTAATGTTAGTTAATAATAATTCTGTTGATTGTTAGTTCATGTTAGCGCAAGTTCATGTTTACTCATTTAAAATGCAATAAAATTTAGCATGCTCACTTATTCTTTTATATATATTAGTACAGGTCAAAGTATGTTGCTTCAAATTTTACATAAATACAAGTGTTACACTGAATGACAATGGAACATTATTTCTCCTACATTTTGATATTTTCTCCCAAAACATATTTCAAACCTTGAAAGTAGACACTTTACTTGCATTTAATGTGCTTTCGGTGTAGCCTATTTAAAATCACTTTTGTATTTTTTATTGTCATATTTGCAACACACTTACGTATACAGGCATACAGTTCCCCCCCACCCCATACACACACACACACACACACACACACACACACGCACACACACACACACACAGTAAACACACATGTATTATGTAAACAAAAACTTTTATTTTGGATGCAATCGTTTGACAGCACTACAATAAACACATTGTCCATTAATCTTAGTATTTTGTAAAACGTTAGGCATACCAAATACAAAAACCTGGAGCAGAATCCGGATCCGTTGGTGGAGCGGGTCAGTGTGTACGGAAACGCATCCCTCGCTATGCCCGCCTTCGCCTACACCTTCTGCACTGGACACTCAATCAAAACTCTCAAAGTCCTCCATCCAATCAGACCTCAGCAGCCGGTGGTGTTCTTCAGCCCCATTTACCTACGAACATTGGACCGTTTCTGGAAGGGGCGTGGCCTGAAGGAGATCCGCCTCTCATCTGGGTTTATGCTAATTAGCACGGCACCTGCAGCCCTCCATGGACTTGTGATCTTATCTGTCTGTGACTGTCATTTATTTAAATGAGAGAACATATTATATAATTAAATTGTAAATGAGGATTATATAATTAAATTGTTTTAAATGAATGCAAAAGCACAAAACAAAGCGTTAATTTTATCATTTCAAGATGTCCGAAGAATGTGAGACAGCTGAATCAGATCGTTACTTTTGATGTTGTAATATGGATTAGTTACTGACTCAGGGTTCCTTCATAACTAATATCAGGGGAATTTAAAATGGTTATATCCAAGGAAATAGGCCTATGGAATATTTTTCTTTTAGCACTGTATTATATTATATTTTACCACTCTTCTGTGTTCCAAGAAGACATGTATTTAATGTTTCCTTTTTTATTCATTTATTTATTTTTTTTTTAGATAGTTTTGGTGCAAGACATAATCTCAAATAGTTTATGTTCTTGTCTAAGACATAAGGGAGAAGTAGGCTATTTAAAAAATATACGAATCAAATCATTAAATTAATTTCATTTAATTGTAAATCGAATTTAATCTTTCTGAATTTGCATAAATTGCTTTTGAATTGAATGGAAAATGTCATCCGGAAGCTCACATCACTTTAACATGCGTGTGAATATCATGTGAACGTGCCATATGTTGCTTTGGTGCTTCGACCTTCAGCTTTGCACCAGCAGAAATGAGCTTTAAATAACAATAAATCATATATGTGTGCACATTTTGTCTACGAGCAACTGGTAGCCTACATTGTCGAAAATTATTTTTATTTTAGATACAAAAAGCCTAAATTTTGTGAAATTTTAGTTCTGCTTTTATCATCCATAGGACATCTTAAGTTCACGCACCACAATTAAAAAAATAAAAAATAAATGATATGGAATGGGAGATATTATTGAAAATGTCAGCTTGTTAGAGAAGTTAAAGTCTTTTGATGCTTACTCAGAAAGTTTTTTGCGCCGTTTCGAGATTCTAGATAATGAAACTATACAGAGCTCAAGCGCTTTTATATCCGTGTAAATAAATAAACAAATAAAACAAAATAATGAAATTATGAATAAGGAATAAATATCTGCCAAATCTTAATTTGTAGACTTGATTTTTCCAAAATCATATGTATTGGCTATCATGTGATTAAACTGGATTGAAATGAGTTAGGCTACAGTGTGTTTGAACAGCATTACAAATCTTCCAAATGTTTCTAGTGTTGTCTGCGTGTTTTTGGGTTCTTCAGAAGTCAAAGAGGAGCTCGAGGAATAGTGATATTAATCAAAATCTTTATTTTAAATGGCATCAGCTTGCGCTCAGAATTGTATTTCGGTGCGCTCTGGTCTTATTGGTCCCAGCTAACAAAAATATGTTCTAAGAACATTTGGCTAAAGCATTTCTGAAGGTTTTCTGAACGTTCAAAACGTCCAGTTTTAAAAATGTTTTAAAACGTTTTTCCTGGTTATGGGAATGTCAAGGGACATTCAATTGTAGGGACATTCATTTTGCAAACATGTTCAAAGTTCTGTGACCGTTCTGAAAATTGTAACATTCAAAACCAGATTCGAGCGTTAACATTTCTGAAAGACCGTTTGCTCATAACTTCGAGAGAACCTCGCCAGAACGTTAGTCTGAGAACGTTCTCTGTTAGCTGGGGTTTATAAAATACAATCACACAAGTTTGGCTTTATGATAATATATTTCTGCATTCTGGAAATCCTCTCAACACCGGCTTCGACAAAGACAGTCACACCAAAACTACTTTAATACATAAAACGAAAGACAGAACAGCATTATTTTCTTGGTCAAAATTTCAAAACACAAATTACATAAACACAAGCAAGTCTTCTTTTACGAATTGGTTTAGAGGGCGAGTTTTGAGAGGGGCGGGGTTATACGTGCGTGCGTGCGTGCGTGATTGGGTGGGTGTTAGTGTTGCCAACTTAGCAATTTTGTTGCGAAATTTAGCAACTTTTCAGACTACCCTAGCGACTTTTTCTTCTGAAAGCACCTAGCAACAAATTTAGCTATTTTAAAAATTTATTTGGTAGCTTTTAGCAACTTTTGATAAGTGACTCAAACTATAAAAAGGCACACATTTACCTATTAAATTACACAAAAAGAGAAAACCAAAGATGCCTAGTAGTACACACATCACGTGAATTAAGCTGCTATTTGCAATTGTTTAATTGTATAATAGTTTATTTATGATGCACTTTGTAAGTAGTTTGTACCTGTGATTGTTGATCAGTTAGTACACTGTAAGATCTAGAAAATGGAAATGGTACTAGTAATTTTCCAGGACATTATCCGTTGTAACCAGAAAACACAATATACAATGCATAATTAAAAATGCAGGTAAAAAAAAAAAAAAAAAAACCTGTGGAAAAATCAATACAGCAAATTCCTTCATATTAACATAGTACACTGTGCCCTATTTTTTTTTTTTTACAGACTTTTCTTAGCATACTAACTACTAATACACTGCTTAAAAGTATAATTGTTCAGAATGTGGTTTTGTTTGTTTACTAGCTAATAAAAAAAAACTTAAATTGTAATCGTTCAAAAATGTGTAAGTTTTCAATAATTCAATGTATTTAAAAATAGTTATTTATATTTTATATTATAATATTATGCATTTATATTATTTTACGAACAAATCTAAATTAACACATTTTTGCTGAGATTTGATGTAGTGACAATTTTGCGTAGTGATTATGTAATGACGTCATCGCGCAATGACATCACAAAGTCATTTAGCAACTTTAAGCAATAAATAGACCTTCCTTTAGCAACTTCCCCTAAAAAATTAGTTGGCAACACTGCCTTTCACCCCTCAATCACACACACACACACACACACTCTCTCTCTCTCGTGTTCATGTGTTTTTCTGATGGCACTGGCGTTTCTCCGGAGGATCTTCCAGCTCCTGATGGTCCTGATCGTCTTTCAGGGTGTGTGTGTGATGTTTTATTACACGCGCAACACACACTCATCCAGGTGAATTTCATTCATTCTCGCGAATTTAAATCAGACTAAGTGTTTCTCAAGTCGAACTTTATAGTTTCTGAGTCTTCTTACGTGGTTGATTGTTGCTCTGTTGGTTTAATACTGTTACATTATTACCACTAATAATATTGCGCTTGCTGTCATGAAGTTGTTCAGGTGTTTTCGGTGGGGTCTTATATATCGTTGTTTAAATGTCATGTTTAGGTCGAAACATTATAATTTGAATCAGGACAGAAATGTTTTAGGTTTATATGTAATAGATTGATTTGTTCAGGACTGGAGCGTCAGAGATAAGATTGTTCAGCAGGTGTTTCGTTCTCTAGAGCTCTGCTTCATTTCTGGAATCCTTCTGTTTGTTGCTGTGAAAATACGATGTTTAACCTCTTGTTGTAGGCTATTTCTCTACAAATAGTTCCGCAAGTCTGCACGAGGTGCAATCAAGTCAAATCTATTTGATTGGACGTTTTGAAAAACATTCATAATGTAATGAGAACGTCAGCAAAACGTTCTCGGAACATATTTCTGTTAGCGGGATGAATGAGATTCTTATGTTGTTGTTGTATCAGTAAATCAGAGCGCTGCTATAAAGAATCCCTTTTCTGTTCAGATGGAATGAAGTTTGCTTTTAAATGACACTCGTGATGTGGGTCAATATCACTGTAGGGTGTCTGCTAGTGTTCTGTACATAAATAACTCATTTGCCATGATAACTTAACATAAAAATGATTATGAAAGGGTGTGTTATATTAGGCTAAGTTTTTATATTCATAACAAAAGCATTACTTGGCTCTTTAGATACATTTTATAGATATATTATTTTTTTATTTTATTATTTTATTTTATTTTTTAGATTTGTGTAAGAGGATGTTAATTTACTATGTCCCATGCACTGCTCATTAAATTTGAATGAGAGTAGAAAAAAATTGTTCTCTATTAATATTTTGTTAATTTTTTGTTAAACTCAATTTGAGTGTATTGATCATTTGGTAATAAAAACTATCTTTTATCTTTTAGCTTATTGTTGTAAACTAATATGCTAATTGAAGCTTAAAATGTCCACCCTGTTGGCCACTTAGACTCGATAGAGTCTATATTATTATTATTATTATTATTATTATTATTGTTGTTGTTGTTGTTGTTGTTGTTGCTATTATTATTTTTTTTAGAAGTTGAATAAATGTTTCAATTTCATATTTTTGTCATGATTTGTGTGTTTTGCATTATGTGTCCACACCGTCATGTGCTGGTCCACCCTGTAATCTTGATATTTTACAATAATATTTGAAATAATTCAATCATATCTATATAATCCAGTGTGTTCAATAGCTAAATGTGGGGGCAATAACATGCAAACAAAAAACTGCATCCAAATATCACAGTTTTCTCAAAATAAGAAAAAATACATGTGCAAATTGTATGAGTTTCTTTAAAAACACATGGTTTACGTAAAATCTTTTATGTATTTATAATTTGAAAGCAAACAAATATCCCTGTTTAGGAAAGGGACATCATAACTTTCAGAAAATATAATTTGCATCTTAATATTGCAATGAAAACGTATTTAACAGTAATGTATATGTCCGTAACAGGGTGGACACATCTTATGGTTTATGCTTTGAATAATGGCCCATAATTATCTAAAAAAAAAAAAAAATGTGTGGGAGCTCAGCTAATATGTTTATATAGTACTTGAGTGTCTACTGTTTATGATATAACATAAAGCAAATGGGAAATTAAAACCAATATTTTTGAGTATTGTGAGGGTTGAAAGGCACTCTATGGTGATATTGACCCATGTGCATTTATAGTATATATTCAGCAGCAGTGATGTTTCTGTGCATTGAGTTTAACATCATTGAAAAGGAAGTGTCACTGAATCAACATTCCTATCAAAGGATCAGAAGAAATTATTACTACACCTATCTGTTGTGCATCCTGTTATTCAAATCAAGATAACAACAGTAGTCTGCAATGGGGAAAAACGTTCAAATTCCAACAGAACATTTGTTTTTGACTCTAGTTTTGTAGAAAAGAACCCAATAACAGAAACCAGGATGAATCACCATTTTGCTACCATTTTGCTGCTCCTTTGGCTCAGAATGCATTTTGAAATTCTCATTGCATTTTGCTACAATTATCACACGGTATCACGATGAAAATGCAGTCCCAAGAGTTCTATCCATAAGTCTAAATGCATTTAGGAAAAACAGCATTTAAATAATAATTTTGCTACAGTTTTTGATTGGACATATTAAACATATCTAAACAATTGGGTAATACATTTTCATTTTGCAACTTATAAAGCTTTAAAATGTTTAATTTTCATATTAAAACTAGTGTAGAAAATGGCAAATTTAAATTATGTAATTGAATTTTAATTTTCATTTTGCTCTAAATGTTGCACATATGGTATGGGAAAATGTAAAATTAAATACAGAAATACATTGCCATTTTATATATTGCATTGCAATTTTGCATATTACATTACAAATTGAATTTTGCTACACATATTCTTCCATAGCAAAGAGCGCTCCATCTATAATCATTAAAAGCTGTCACTCACTTCAGTTCACTGCAATCTCACGATGTTCCCTTAATAAGCTCTCACTGCACAGTAAATCTCTTATTTATATCGTATCTACACTGTTATAATGAGAGGATTCCCAAGCTTGCAGAACTCAGCACTTGATAAAAACTCAGTATTTTGAGCAATGAGTGGATAACTTAAACACTTCTGCTCATTGCTTTCAAGAAATCAACAGATATGTCTGTGATTGGCTACATTGCTCAACACTGCAAATATGTTTTGCCAATATTAGATGGGGCCCCCTGATTCCCCGGGGCCCTAAGCGGCTTGCCTATTGGCACAACTAGAAATTCTGCAATCCTGTAAAGCCAGACGTCTGAATAATAGTCTGAAAAATCAAATTTTTTGAAAATGTTTATTGAACTTATAGACAAAGTCTAAAACAAATGTTTTGACATCAGTCGAGATTTGACAGCAGAAAGACACGAGAAGCAGCAGCTGAACAATTACACAAAAAAAAAAAAAATGAACTATGTTAGAGTTGTACTATGTTAGACTACACTGAGTGTGACAGCAGAGTTTGATCATGTTGAGCATTTAGCGCCTTAAAAATTCAATCAAATTCAAATATGATGAAGTGGCTTGAAAACTATTTTTTTTTTTTTTTTTTCTCTCAGAGATGGGATGATGGACACACTTCAGCTGCTGCGCTGCGCTAAACTCAGACGCAAGTTTTCCATTATTAAACAGGCCAAAAGGTGCGTGAGAATCAAGATCAAGCAGCTTTCCTTCTGTTTCAGAGGACTGATAACTTAAATGCATTTGTTTCCTTCTCAGTATAAAACTGCAGAGTTTCACGCAGGAGCTGTCAGATTTCATGAGCTGCCCGTACAAATCAAACACAACCGAGCGCGAGCTGAACAGGTTTGTTTGTTTGTTTGTTTGTTTTTGTTTTGTTTTTTTGCCTTTGACAGATGCTTTTGTCCAAACTGATCAAGTTGATGTGTTGAGACATTGTGTGATGTAAGCCGACATGAACATTACGTTGTTATCTTTGTGGAGGGGAAAGTAAAATGAGCAACTCCGTCAGCTTCTCGAGTTTTATCCCACATGATATTTTAAGATCGAGGTTGATATTGTGTACAAGACAGAATTATTCAGATATACTCAAATAGAGTTTGTTCTGAAATGTCAGTGATGCAGATTCAGCAGCCTGTTTACATCAGATTTTGTATCTGCGCAAAATTTGCTTCATCGCATAAAGCTTCTTTATTGATATCGATGTTTCCAAGAAGAACCATTAAGATACATGGAATATTTCCACTGCACTGTATTTGACCGAAATATATTTTATAGTGAAAATGTTCTTTACACTAAGAAAAAAGTGATTATTTTAAGAAATGTTCACTGAAAGGTTCTTTAGGGAAGCAATTCTGTTGCATTACTGTGGAAACCCTCTTTTAAAACCTTAAGAGTGAAGTAATTTTTAAGAGTGTAGCAAGATTGTGCACAAAAGCTCTAAATTTGTGCATGGGTTACAAACAATTTCATGTTTACTATTTTGGCAGATTTGACGTGCGAGAATCGTCTTCTCAAATCTTAGTAATACATTTAACTAATGCTGCAAGACTTTACAATCAGCATGAAAAGATGTGTGCTGATTTATCAGTTGTGTGTGTTTGTGAATCTGAGTTACAGTGATTTTTTTTTTTTAGATTCATAAGACTAATGTGGCAGCTTTTCAGAAACCCTGTCATTATTGTTCAGTCTTTGTGTTTAATGAGACGAGCTGTTAAAAACAGTTCAAACATGAAATCTTTGAATACTGTGGTGGTTCATTTTTACAGAGATGACTCTTATAAAGTTGCTGGACACTAATAAACTTTCTCTCTGTGTGTTTATGGCAGAATGAGGCTGCAGTTTTGCTGTAACGCCACAGGATCGTTATTCCTCACCAAACGAAACACAGCTGTCAATCAGATCATCCCGTATGAGACCAGCACAATTAAAGCATACAAAATGAATGCAGTCGTTCACAGCATGCTGCCTGAGGTGATACATATTTAAAACTCGATAACTCTTTAAGCAGTCTCTTTGTGCGTTTGTGTAGATTGTGATAGATTTGTCCTCTGAATGCGACACAACCTGTCAAACGAGTCAAGCCCCACATATGCTGACTATTCATTGTGTTTTTTTCTGGATGTGTCTCGGCCAGGATTTTTTGTAGTGTCTAAAATGTCTGCGTTTTGAATTTGTTTTCATACTTGCTGAGGGTGATAACTGAAAAGTAGTTTGCAGGCATTGTAGATAATTGACCAATCGTGGCATGCGACCTACAGAGAACGGTCAAAGCAATGGAAATATATGTAAAGAGCCGGGTAGATTGTAGTCTATTAGTGATTACAGATGATTACGTGATGAAAACTGTAGTTAGTAATGTAATGTAGTAATGTTTTAATCAACCCTGTCTTGTGGATTTGGCCACAGGTTCTCATCCACATCATAATGTATGTTTTCATTATCTTGGAAAAACTCTTCTGGCATGACAAATACAGGCCTGACATTGGACTCCTGTGATGTCATTGCAGGCATCATCTATGGCCTGGAGAAGAGGGATTTGTAGTAAGGAAAGAGGAGTATGGGGGTAAATATATGGTGATAAACTCTGGATGGGCCTGAAATCATGATTGCTCTCAGTGCTGTTGCTAGAAATTCTGGGCCCTTTGCACTGATTTTGTTATGGGGCCCCTCAAAATCACATTCAGTGGGGGGTGGTCGGGCCCCCAGAGAACATTGTTCTGGGCCCCTCTCAGCCGCTGGGCTCTCAACCTCTCCTCCATCTCTTGGCCAGTGTAAAGCCTGCCTCATCCAAAAATATGAATGGTTTTCATCAACTTCCAGCTCTATCACCCTCTAAAAAGACATTTACTGTATTGTAGGAAAAACAAATACTGATAACAATGATACAGAATTTCTTGGGATTTTTTTTTTTCTCCCAACAATTTATCATACCTGAACATACTCAGTCCTCAGTTTCTTCACTTTCATAATCTAAACATTTTAATATTGTTCATTTTCCATAAAAACTATGCTTCAAGAGTAATGCAGCAGTTACGCAGCATTTTGAGCAGTTGTATCAACTGATAGTTAGATCAGTGTAATGAAATGAATAGACACTCAACTAGTAATACTTTGATGTTAAGTTGTCATTTTGAACTGGTGATTTTAGTTCAATTAACAAATGATCTTAGGTTTATGTGTGTTGTATCCAAGCATTTAGAAAAAATGTTTTGAAAAATGTGCATTTTGATCATCAATTGTGAATTGAGTCTAGAGTTTTGAAAAATGTCATGAAAGTTTTGTTATTAGTGCAAAAATGATTGTTAAAAAAAAAACTGTAATGAGTCCTCTCTCTCTCTCTCTCTCTCTCTCTCTCTCTCTGTGTGTGTGTGTGTGTGTGTATTTATATATATATATATGTATATGTATATGTGTGTGTGTGTGTGTGTGTGTGTGTGTGTGAGGGTTGGTATTGTTGTGTGTGTGTGTGTGTGTGTGTGTGCAGGATTTCCCCTGGAGTGGTCGTCGTCTGGGTCGGTGTGCTGTGGTTGGCAGTGGTGGGATTCTGAAGAACAGCAGCTGTGGACGTGAGATTGACAGCGCAGACTTCGTCATACGGTAAACACATCCCATCATGCCTTGCTCCTCAACACTTTCATCAGTGCTCATGCACCCTTCTTGTTAACATAGTTTTCTCTCTCTTTCAGGTTTAATTTGGCAACAATTAATGACAGTGATGTTGGGCTGAAGACGGATCTCATAACCATCAACCCCAGTCAGATTCGGTCAGTGTCCATAAACACAACATAGTTAACATCTAAAAAAGGATATTTTACATTTGGATCTTAGTTAAACTCAGATTCTTGTTTTTAATAATTTGTATACGTGTATATTTAACACACGCACACTCATGCTTGTCATTCTTTAAATAGTGGTTCTGTTTAGCCCCCTACAGTCAGCTATGGAACAACTTAGTTAAAGCTCAAACAAAATCAGAGGTTATGGCTAGCACTATGAAGTATGCCCAAACCATGCAAGTACTCCAATACTATTTTGTCTAGCCCCCCATAGTTATTGCAACTGCATAACAACTTAACTAAAGTCAAGCAGTTAGTCAGAAATCTAAAATCTCACCTGATGTGCCCCATGCTCCATCTAACCTGAGATTTAATATGTACTAACCCTGGACACAGATTTACGTTACCATACGGCTTGACTGGAAAAAAATAATTTCAGAGTATGTCAGAATTAAATCAAATTCTCAAAGATGAATATAAAAGATGCATAACTGACTTTAGAAAAATACATGGTATGGAGTATATGGACACTGACTATAGAATCGCGCTGATCTTCTTGCAAGTACTCTGACTAAGACAAACATCCCCCAAAATGGAGAAAGAAACTAACAATTGGAATTTGCATTGATCATTGATCAAGTAGAGTTAACACCTTTTGGGACAGAAGGTAATTTGCATGAAAGGCACTGGGAAATGACACATCCTTTACAGTAATCAACTTATCTCTAAACTCTTTGGATGTGTATTATACCATTTAGTCTACTCCTTGTAAGATTGAGACCATTGTACCAGACGCACAGAGACCATTCAAATGATACCAAACATGACTGTAAATATCACCTGCATTCATGAAGAACATTATATTCTACTATTAACCGTTCTGAGTGAGCTGAATGAAGGGATGATGGATGAGGGGAAGGAAGCGGATGAGAAGGAACTAACGCACAGCTGAGAGAGGCGTTTCCTCACATATTCTCTCAGTGAGATGTGGAAACAGAAGTCTGTATGTTAATACACTGTGTGTGTATTGTCCGTCTCAGGAGATCAAAGTGTCTGAGGCTCTGTAAACCTTACACTTGACATGTTCTTTACAGGTTTTGTGTGACTGACACATTGGCAATTACAAACTATTATTCTGTGTTTCTGTCTCTGAAAAAAACATTGGTATATTTCACTCAGAAATTGCGAGTAAATTTCACAAATAATTACAGAAATGGCATTTAAACAAGTATGTTAATAAATCCTTTCTCTACATGTAGGCAAATAGATTTGGTTAAACTAGTTCTTGTAATGTTGCACAGTTCAACATTATTTATCACATTAACAGTATAGTCATTGGTCACAATCTAGCAGTCATTAAGTAACGAGACGTATTTTACAGCATTTATTAATCTTGGTTAATGTAATTTTATAAATGTACTACTGTTAATTTTAAATCACAGTGCATCTAATAATTCATTTTCAAAAACAAATGTTTGTAGACATTTACTCACATTAGACTAGATTATTAAATGCAATAAACTAACTATGTCAAACGATTAATCGCATCCAAATAAGTTTTTGTTTACTTAATGTGTGTGTGCTGTGTATATTTATGTATATATAAATACACACACATACAGTATATATTTTGAACATATTCGCATGCATATATTTATATTCATATAATTTATATATATAAATATATTTAATATTTTAAATTTAATATATTTAATGATTTTTAAATAAATATATGCATGCATAATATATATTTACACACACACAGTAAACCCACATGTATTATGTAAACAAAAACTTTTATTTTGGATGCAATTAATTGTTTGACAGCACTACAATAAACACGTCCATTAATCTTAGTATTTTGTAAAACGTTAGGCATACCAAATACAAAAACCTGGAGCAGAATCCGGATCCGTTGGTGGAGCGGGTCAGTGTGTACGGAAACGCAACCCTCGCTATGCCCGCCTTTGCCTACACCTTCTGCACTGGACACTCAATCAAAACTCTCAAAGTCCTCCATCCAATCAGACCTCAGCAGCCGGTGGTGTTCTTCAGCCCCATTTACCTACGAACATTGGACCGTTTCTGGAAGGGGCGTGGCCTGAAGTCGATCCGCCTCTCATCTGGGTTTATGCTAATTAGCACGGCGCTGGAACTGTGTGAGCAAGTGCATGTTTACGGATTCTGGCCGTTTGGAACCGACCTGCAGAACAATTCTGTTCCGTATCATTATTATGATCAGTTGAGTCCACACCGTTACATGCACAAAATGCCGGAGGAGTTTGTGCGGCTTCTGCAGCTCCACAACCAGGGGGCGCTAACACTGCACCTGCAGCCCTGCATGCACTGATGAGCTGTGACTGTCGTTTATTTAAATGAGAGGACATGATATATAATTAAATTGTAAATGAGGATTATATAATTAAATTGTTTTAAATGAATGGAAACGCACAAAACAAAGCGTTATCTTTATCATTTCAGGATGTCCGAAGAATAATGTTTTGTCAGAGTTTGTTCACTGGAGATTTTGTCACCAACTACTTGCTGGATATTTATTTCCTCATGTGACTATACTCAATTTTGGGATACAATAAATGTTTGATATGGAATGTGTTACTGAAACGTGTCATGATTATAGACATAAAGTGTTAAAATAAAGTTCGATGTTTGAGCTCCGCTGAACACAGAAATGCGTTGCGGCTGACAGATCTTTTTGACCTGCTTCTGAGTGTTTTTAGGACTGTGACAAAACAAGTTGCAGTATTTCGAACTGTGTGTGTTTTTTCAGGGTGTTTTCGATGAACTTTAGAGCCATAAAGTGAGTGAATGATTAATTTCGCTGCAGAAATGAGACTTCAGGTTGACCACGGTGAACAACGAAGCAGTTTCTCACAGCGACCGGATCAAATATAGATATAAATATACAGTAACTAATATCTCTTTAGTACCTTAAATTGAGTGTTTTAGTAGCTGAAAACGGCGGTGAGGGAGAGTAAACGCGACCAGACCAGCATCATCTGTCCATCTTTTCTGTCTAGTGCTTCATTTATAGCTTGTTCATCAGAACAGCGCATGGTTGACCAGCGATGGAGGAAAGTAAGGTAAGCGAAACTCTCTTAATGATAAAACATCAAATAAGCAGCGATTTCATCCGATTCTTCTTTCTTTCTATTACAGATAGATTATGTAACTCCGCCCACAACTCCAAACAAAGCCACGCCCTCTCCGCAAAAGCCCAATGAACAGCCGAGTGAGTGCAACCGTTATTTTTGAATGTTCAAAACGTCCATTCTTTAAAAAATGTTTAAAATGTTTTTCTTTATGTTAACGCTAATATTAACATTAAGGGAAACGTTCTGTTTTATAATTTTGCAAACTTTTGTCAATGTTCTCGAAACCACGTTGGATGGACGTCCAATTAAAATGTTCCATAAACGATGTATAAATCATGTTTTTGTGTACGATGATGTCAGCATGCTTACTAATATGCACAGTGATTGGCTGATAGTCTCAGTCAGAGATTTTGTTCATAGAAATATTGTAGAGCGCGATATTATGTTGCTATATTCAAATAAAGGTTTAAAAATACAGACTAAGTGTCACTAATTAAACAAGTATATGTTCAGCTAATTGTCAGCCTTGTACATGTGCTTTTCATAAACAATTAGCATATAAACAGCCTTTTAATTAACAGAGAAGAATAATCATGGCTGATAGTCAGACATGCAAAAGAAAACCAAACTGGACGCGAGAACATCTGTTATTTCTTCACCAACTGGTTAATGAAATCAAAGAAAATCTGGAGTTGGGATAACCTCCAAAACCAAAGGTGATATCTTTTTAAAAAGCTCATTATCGTCAAATGTTTTAAGATGTCCTTAAGATGTTTTGTGAATACGGGCCCTGATAACTTTGAATATAGTTCTATTAGTATAACAGGAAGCACGTTTGTTCATAACTTTGAGAGAACGTTCCCTGTTAGCTGGCCGCTACTGTAGTTATTGTTTGTTGATGCCGGTGTTTGTGTGTTTCTGGTTGTATTGTGAGAGTCTTTCTGTCTGTTTTTGTCCCGCAGTGGGTTTGAGCAGCCCAGGATTACTAAAAGAATTGAAACAACAGCATTCGCTCAAACACGTCCCTGAACACACGGGACTGACCACGGTGTTCTGTGGCCGAGGACGACAGGTGAGACACCCCAGCAGGCACCAGACGTCTATGTAACGTCAGGTTGATGTTGGACATGACGTCGGACAGACGTTGCGTTTTGGTTGAAAATGAAAATTGGGTTGACGTCAATTTTAACATTGGATTTTGGTTGCACAACCTAAAAACAACAAAATCTCAACATCATCTGATGTCAGTACTGGACATCAATTTAACATTGACATTAGACGTTGAATTTACGTTGAATTTTGGTCACCCGACGTCGCAACCTAAATTTAACCAAATATCAACGTCTTCTGACGTTGTGTGCCTGTTTTGTGCCTGCTGGGACACTATAGCAAATGTACACCACTGTAAAAAAATAAATAAATAAAATAGTAATTTAAAAGAAATATTTTATTGTTTACTATTTACCATGATTATTATTTTTAAAAAAATATATATTTTTTTTAAATTGTGTTTCAGAATCAGGAGGCAGAGAGTCAGTCAAAAAAACCTGCACTGAAACACCAGCAGCAGTGACTGTTCGGCGGCGATTACAGTTGATTGGCTGTTTGAGCTGTCTGTCAGTGATAAGCCCCACCCCCTGTGGTGGATTCCATCTCTGTGAGCTGCTCTAACGCTATCTCACGACCAATTCGTACGTATTTTACGAGGTGGCTAATTCATATGACCTCACTCGTACGATTTTGTATGATTTGTCTAAACCCCAGTGACGGGTAGATTTAGGGGTGGGATTAGGTGTAGGTCATTCATACAAATTCATACGAATTGGCAACTCATATGTACGATTTAGCAAAAATCGTATGAATTTGTATGAGTGAGGTCATACAAATTTCGCACGAATTAGCCACCTCGTAAAATATGTACGAATTGCCGTGAGATCGGGATCTTCCACATCTCTCATGTTTGTGAGCGAGTATGAAAGCACTCTTTCAATCTGTAGCGTGTCTGTTTCAACAGTGTGAAATAAAAATCAAAGCTGAGATAGAGTGTGTGTGTGTGTGTGTGTGTGTGTGTGTGTGTGTGTGTGTGTGTCAGAGTCAGAATTGAAGAACTGGCTTCTTTCAGTTTAAGTGGCCAGTTGGAATTTGAATTGGAATTACTGGAAGAGTTTCATTAGTCCAACAGACTGCTGCTGTATGTATGTCAAAACCAATAAACTACATCATAAATTTGGACTAATTTTGTCAATTTATTCTCAGATTAGATACAATTCTTTTAGTTCAACACTATCAAAACAATCAACAGTCGTCAAACAGATTTTAATTTAGATGACATGAATCGGTTGAATATTATATGAAATATATTTAGTATGTAGTAAGTAAATTTTGTGTGTAATGAAATATACATTTAGTAAGTTAGCTTTCTAGTAAATATTCTGGTAAGAGAAGTGTTTGTTCCATATAGTCCATAAACAAAGTTTATTTATTAAATATAATGAAAAGATATAAATTAAATTGTAATTTCTATAGGGGGCATTTCAAAGACTGACATTTAATATCATATAATGTTTTTAACATAAACTAGATCGTAATAATATGTTGAATTATTTTTTATGTTTTCCATTTTTAATTTTATTTTAAGCAATTTTGTCTTCCATTTTTATTATTTTTTTATGTCTATACAGATTATTATTATTAGTAGTAGTAGTAGTAGTAGTAGTAGTATTAGTTATTTTAGTACTTTGAGTTAAACTGAACCAAAATGGGAATTTAAAAAAATATATAATTTATTTTTAATTTTATTTCAAGTAACTTTATATAGAGAGAGAGAGAGAGAGAGAGAGAGAGAGAGAGAGAGCGGGTAAAATAAGTATTGAACATTTTTCTCAGTAAATATATTTCTAAAGGTGCTGTTGACATGAAATTTTCACCAGATGTTGGTAACAACCCAAGCAATCCATCCATGCAAACAAAAATAAGTTCAGAAAATAAGTTCTAATAAAATGCAGTGACACAGGGGAAAAAGCATTGAACACATGAAGAAAGGCAGGTGCAAAAAGGCACGGAAAGCTAAGACACCAGCTGAAATCTATAATAAAAAGCAATCCTGCCTCTCGTCAGTGGAAATTAATATTAGCTGCTTCAGTCCCAACAGCTACAGAACCAGGATGATGAAGATGAAACCAGGGTGACAATGATCCCAAACACAGCCAAGGAAACTCTCAACTGGTTTCAGAGAAAGAAAATAGAGCTGCTAGAATGACCAGACAATCACCTGACGTGAACTCAATAGAAAATAAGAACTAAAGGTCAGAGTTCATAGAAGAGGCTCACAGAACCTCCAAGATTTGAAGACTGTTTGTGTGGAAGAATGGGCCAAAATCACCCCTGAGCAATGCATGCCACTGGTTTCTCCTACAGGAGGCGTCTTCAAAAGGCTTTTGTACGAAGTATTAAATACATTTCAGTAGTTCAGTACTTTTTTTTCCCTGTGTCATTCCACTTTATTACACCTAACTTATTTTCTGAACTTATTTTTGTTTTGTTTTGTTTGTATGTATGGATTGCTTATTTTACCCACTGTATATATGTGTATATGTGTGTGTGTGTGTGTGTCTATATATATATATATTAGTAATTTTAGTTTATTTATAGTTATTATTAACAATAATAACCCTGGTTTCTGGAAATACTCCATGTTGTGTGTGCAAGAACATGTTTATGAGTAATTCATATTGACAAATGGAATGTATTACTGTAATCACTGTAAGTGTAGTAGTTTTATGTTTTATTTCAGTAAATGTTCTGTCTTAGTTTTACTGAAATTCAAATGGCATCCTGTTTGCTGGCTCAAATCAGATTCAGGTATTTCCGTGTCATTGAGAGTTCAGCCCTGATTGAGTGACATGCGCAGTGGTTCAAAGGTCACGCTGCTCTGAGTTTGTCTCTGATCAATAGGAGCATTAGCCAGCGGGTCGGAGGACGAGAGCGGACGTTTCAGCGCTGAGAATGCCATCTCGCCTTCGTTGGTGTGTGCTGAGCGCGCTTCTGTTGAGTCTGCTGCTGTTTCTCAGCTCTCTGTGGCTGCGTGAGTAAATCTGACCTTTCTCACTCACACACACACACACACACACACACCGAATAACCGTGTGTCTCCTGGTTTTGTCCAGCTCAAGGAACCGTTCAGAGTTGTGAGCAGTCGTGGCGGCCTTGTCAAAGCGTGTATACGCCAACCAGACAGGTGAGAATCAGGGGCCAGTTGTTCAAAAGTAGTCTGATGGGATTTTGGCCATCGGATTGGATCAAATCTTGAAAATGGGTTGTTTAAAAGAAAAAAAAAGGATTCTAAATTCGGATTAGATCACAAAATCTCGGTTTTGATCTGGATTAAATCCTTGGTTTGTGGTGTTCAAAACGTTTTAGTAAGATTGGGATACTTTTGATCCCAAAAAAAATTGATTATTCTGATCCCAGCAGAACAGTGGATTTCAGGAACAAAAATGTAATAAAACTTTAAAACTGTTCCAAAAAGTACAACATTTGTAACATTTAATATATCCCCAAATCCCCAAACAGCTGTCAATATCAAACAAAAATATTATATTTAATTTAAAGTTTTGTTTTTATAATCACTGATTGTAAACTACATTGGCACAATCATCAGAGATGGACCAATCAGAAGTAGTTATTTCTGTAAATGCAATGCAAAAGTAGAATGCAAAACAATGTCTTTTTTCCCCCCATCTCTCTTTTTTTTCCCCCATCATCATGTCCCTTTAGGGGCTCCATAGAGCACTAGTAATCCAGATTTGGAAATCTGAAAACGTGTGTATCTAGATCATTGTGATCCAATCCAATTTTGCTTTGAAAAACCAGCACAAAAGTAAGATGGGTTACCTGATCCCAGATAGCAAACCATAGGATTTTCAAATCCAGATCATTCTGATCCAGATTAAACTTTTTGAACAACTGGCGACTGGCCCCTGGAGACTCGAGGACACAAACGCTGCACTTTAACCCTTCACACACTGACTCTGACTGTGACGATCAGGTGGCTCTCGCTGCCGTTCCTGAGGAGCTGGGAGGAAATGACATCATCGGAGAGTGCCCCGGACAGCAGTTCCAGGTGTCCCGCCTCCTGCTACACCTAAACTCCGCCCTCGGCCCCGCCTCCGACGTGCTGCTGGATCCCTATCTGCTCTGCTGGGAGGAGCTCATCAAGTATGACATCAGTACAGCAGGAATTATATTAAGGATGCATCCATCTGAACTTTTTTGATGGATCACCAAATAGGCTCAAAAAAGGATTATAAAAAGATGTACTTTTCATGCACTATATTCCACAAAAATTATGTTGCTTTAAAGCACATCTCCATAAGCCTTCTGCATTGGAGCCTTTCATTCTGTTTTTCACAACTGAAGATCATTTGTTTAGTCTATTTATATATGCGTTCTATCATTTGTGACGTTTCTAAAAAACACCATACATTCCAAAGAAATGCTATTTATAGTGTATATATTTATATAGCATTAACTATCACAATAAATTTTAAGAATGTTACACACATGTAACACAAACAGTAATTTGTAGATTTTTAAATTCAAAATTTACCATATTTAGCAGTAAGATGTCTACACTTGCATTCACATCCAAAGTTTGAAATGAATTAAATTAAATATTTTGGATAAATTAATATTTTGGATTAGTTTTTGTTTTTACATTTTCTGTTTCTCTTTTAATTTTTGTTAAATTTTACTTAATTTTGCTGTTTTTGTCGCTTTGTATGCCAGTATATTTTTATTCATTTTTATTTCAGTGTCTTTTTATTATTTTAGTGCATCAAGTTAAACTAAATGAAAATTAGAAATATTTCCTTTGGCAACAAGCTTTTTTTTATATATATATATATATATATATATATATATTAGTTTTTATTTGTTGTTTTTTTTTTTCCCAAGCAACAAAGTTTTAAAAAATATATATATATTTTTTTATTATTTTTATTTTTACTTTTTTTTTTTAATGATTTGTGGTTTTTATTAACTATAATAAATCTTAGCTATTGGCTAATCTCTCTCCATTTTGTACCTTTTCTTTTTAATTATAATGAAGCAATGTGTAGTAATGGTTAAGGAGGTGTAGCTATTCTAAGCTGATCAAGAAAAAAAAACAGTTTAACTGTTGTCAGATTGGTATCAGCAGATAATCGGTTGTGGTATCGGCAGTGAAATCAGGATTTGTCGGTCTCACACAGTGATTGTGTTCTGTGCTGCAGGTTCATGGAGGCTCTGGGCCCTCTGGTGGGCTTTTTCACTCATAAAGTTGAGGAGAAGATCACACTCATCAGACAGCTTTCGCTGGAAGAATCCGCCAGACAGAATGCAACAGCCGATGAGCATGTAGCCCCGCCCCCTCCGCACGCCTACCGCTCCGTGCGCTCCATGCTGGAGGCGGAGCTTCAGAGGGGCGTGGTCTCCTTCGACACGCATACGCCCTCCGGCAGTCGGACTTTGCTCCGCCTCCACCGCTCGTTGCTATGGCTACAGCTGCTGCTGGAGAAGCTGGGCACAGAGCGCGAGGGGCGGAGCCTGGGCGAGCTTTGCCGCGATGCGTACCTGGAGGTTTTAGCGCCGCATCACCCATGGCTTGTGCAGCGCGCGGCAGAGCTGGTGTTTGGCACGATGCCCGACCGCGGTGCGTTCCTGCAGCTGGTGTGCGTGCGCACGCAGGAGGAGGCAGAGCCTGTCATGCGCGTCGTCGTCGCGGCAATCCGAGAAATTCACCGACGGACTCAAAAAGAGCTGGAGATCAGAAACATGTTGGACCTGCCTTAACACTCACATACAAACACTCCCACGCATGGGAGTTTTAAACGTGTGTGTGATTTTGTGTGTGTGTGTGTGTGTGTATATATATATATATATATATATATATATATATATACACACATACATACATACATATATACACATACATACATGCATACATACATACACATATATTAGGGCTGTCAAAGTTAATAACGCGTTAATACAAATTAATTTTAACGGCACTAATTTTATTAACGCGCGGTTAACGCAGCGCGCATTTTTTGTTTGACCCTTGGCCTAGCCCATAGTTGGAGAAATGTAGATGCACGGTGTTGCCACTTAGTGACTTTGCAGACCCCTTTAGTGACGTTTTTTTTTCCCCCTCTTCAAAAATAAGCCTAGCGACAAATCTTTAGGGTTTGCCCAAACATTATTTAGATTCTGAGACTCGCTGGTACTGCTGCGCGAGCGCTAGGTGTTGCTGTCCCAGCGCGCACACAAAGAGAAGTAATGGGAATCTGATGTTTCTTTTTTCATGTGTCTAATAGACATGAAGTTCTTTGAAAAACATCTATGACCTTTGAAACGTGTAGTCTTCATGCTCTATGTTGACTATGGTTTCAATAATAATAAACATACATTTGCATAAAGCAACCATATTTGTCCATGCCCATGTTGATTAGAGTATTAAAAACAAAGTATTAATTTAAGGTACATTTAGAACAAAAAAAATGTGTGATTAAGTTGCGATTAATCATGAGTTAATTCATGCCATTCGTGTGATTAATCGCGATTTAAATATTTTAATCGATTGACAACCCTAATATATATATGTATGTGTGTGTGTATATTCTAACGTAAGAGCGGCTATTTGTAACTTGAATGTGCAAGACTTCCGTTGTCCTGACATGTTATCCTACCTGCCAGATTTTCCTTCCAGGGTTTACTGCGCATCCGCACATCAATATTGCATAATTTTTCTCACGCTGAACAATGATAATTACTGTATTTGCATTACTGTAAGAGGTAGGTTTAGGGTTGGGGTAAGTGTAGACATTATTAAAACACAATCTAATATGTAGAAAAATTAATTTATGGTTGGTTTCTGGCTGTAGCTGTATCCTTTCTGGCCACAACCCTGAACAACACATAATTACAGTATTTGCATTACTTTAAGGGTAGGTGTAGACGTTAATAAACCATAATTTGACAGGTAGCATTTTTCGTTGTCAAACTGTACTACCTACTTTTTTTTTTTTTTTTTTTTTTTTAATGGGACGTAGCACAATCTGACAGGGTAGCACAAATCCGGTCTCATTCATTTTACCTGTACAAAACAACTCGTTATGCTGCTTGATATTGCAAACTGACATTTTGTTATATTAATTTATTATCATATTTGTGAAATTGCTGGTTTGCAGTGCAAATAGTTTTGCAGTTTACTGCACTCTTATTCTTACTTGGAAGTCTTGCACATTCACAGAAAATCGCTTACGTCCGTGTTGCAAAAGAAGGTGGGTATATATGTATCCTAATATATAAAATTTGGCTTGTTTATATGTGTGTTTTTAAATTTTTATTAGTGCTGGGCAATGATTAATCACGATTAATCGCATCCAAAATAAAAGTTTTTGTTTATATAATACAGTGTATATTTATTATGTAGGCATATATATATATATATATATATATATATATATATATATATATAAAAATACACACCCATACAGTATATAGTTTGAAAATTTTTACATGTATTTACATGTGTATATATTTATATTCATATCATTTATATTATATATAAATTTAATATATAAACAACATATATTTTTCTTAAATATATACATGCATGTGTGTATTATTTATTTATTTATATATATATAGAGAGAGAGAGAGAGAGAGAGCACACACACATATATATATATTATATAAAGAAAAACTTTTAATTTGGATGGAATTAATCGTTGCCCAACACTAACTTTTATATGTTCTTATGGGAAATAATGAGTGATTTTGGCCCTTGCACTGGTTGCTAGGCTTTTCCAAGTGCCTTTTATCGCATTGCTATGCTAGGCATTTTCTAGGCGTTTTCTTCCTGCCTGGTGTGGAAAGAGTCTAATGAATCTTCTGGTCCAGCAGGTGAAATGTTCTCGTCTCTCATTTGTACACTAGATGTCGCTGTGTTCCTAGTTTCATTAAATTATTTATGGGCAGTTTAATAGATTTTTACACATTGACCAATAAATGTATACAAACGCTTACGTTCTAAGGAAGAAAGATTTTTTTTTTACAAAATCTTCAGTGTTTGTTGCTCAAACAGTGTCAGACATTAAAATACTCAATTGAAACAACTCTTTCAAAGCTCAGAGGCTCTCAGTTAATGTATCAATTTTGTCTCAGATGTTTCTCCTAAAATGCCCTGGAGGATAAATGCAAAATAGACACATTTATGTCATTATTTGTCATGCAGTAAGAGTATAGAGCAATAAAATGGATATTTAAGGCAGCTCAGATCATTTAATCTTTGGAGGAATTTGATGATGAAATGTTTCAGTTTACAGACTTTAATATCTGAGCAGCTCTTCAGATCTCTTCTGGAACTGTATTGTTTTTTGTTTTGTTTTGTTTTTTTACTGGGGTGTTTTTCTCAAGGGAAAATCTGAAAAGCAGGAGCAAAAGTCTCCACTTAATCTCAGTGTTTCTCAACTGATGGGTCATGACCAATAAATGTGCCACAGGTCTGATCTGAAAACATGATGAATCCAGACAAGAACACACAACTAGCCGTGTAATGGTGCATAGTTAAGATAGTAAAACAAACAAACTTATCAGGAAACATTTCCCGTATCTTTTGTGGCTGAAGCCAAAGGTTGTGTTTCCAGTCAAACCCTCCACTAGTTCATGTGGTAGAAACTAAATTCAAGTGATGTTTAAAAAACCAGACACATTTGGTACAGTGTTGAACGCCACTTTATAACCAATGTGAAATCAGAATCCTAAAGCAAAACCAACTGAGAATCAATAATCCCAGAAAATCAACTGAGATTTTAGAGAGTTTTGTGATTTTCTTTCCTATAGGATCAGATCTGGAATTACAGCTGCCAGAGCTTTTGCCAAAGTCTCATTACATAAGATGATAAAGCTCTCGCCATGTACACCATTCATTTACTTTTGTCTTTGTAAAAAAAAAAAAAAAAAAATGCATTCATGTTCTTCATATCTTGTCATAATTTCATATTATGGCTTCATAACGCAATGCACAAAATATATGTATGTATAATGTTTGTGTTAATCTGTAGTCATTGCAATTACATTCAGTTTGAAATAAGACCTTTTAGGCAAAAATGTTTGTTAAACACAATGTTTTTATTTCCTGTTTCCATTTTTCATTTATAATGATAATCATTTGTTTTTTGAATATAAGTTTCACAATTTTCATGTCAGGCAATATATAACAGTATATTCAGGATATTTAATAAGATACATCTAGTTTCTGAGCAGTGTTTTTACAGAGAATAAAGAAAGAATAAGACACCGTCTCACAATGAAGGACAGATGAGAAACCGGGATGAGTCTGTAAGCTATATAAGTCATCCGGCGAGAACTCAAAGTGACGAGCGTGTCGCGTTATTGGTTTGGAGAGAAACACAGACAGGGACAAAGAGCTCAACAGTGCCATCAGTGAGTGAGTGTGTGTGTGTGTGTGTGTGTGTGTGGAAAGCTCTCGAATGAGGTTCTCGTAGCGCAGGTGTGTTTGTCATTGCCATTGTTTGTGTAAGCACGTGTTTGTCCCTGTGTCATCGTTTATAGTGTCCGATGTGTGTATGCGTTATTGAAGCTGTAAAGGTGCAGTCACATTTGTGTAATTTCGCAGGCAAAAAACACCGAAGTCACTTAAAAACCTGTTAGCTTTTTATGGAAGCCCATTTCTTCCATGTAAGAAAAACAAATCATGCTTTGTAAGTCATAATTATGAGATAAAAAAGTTGGAATTATGACTTAAAGTTGACTGTCATAATTATGACTTTAAAAGCCCAAATTTACATATTAAGTCATAATTATGAGATAAAAAGTCAACATTATGACATAAGTCACAATTATGAAATGAAAGGTTGAAATTATGACTTTAAAACTCTAAGTTGAAATAACAAGTCAATTATGAGATACTATATCAAAATTATGGCATAAAAAGTCATGATATAAAAAGCCAACATTATTCGACTTCAAAAGTCGAAATTACGACATACTAAATCATGATTATGAGATTATTATTCAATTTTTTCAATTCTTTTTTAATCTCATCATTTCGATTTCGTAAATTTCAATTATTTATCTCAATTTAAACTATTAAATTCATGATTACCACACTGAAAGTCATATTTCATCATAATTTCATCTCATATGACCTAAGCTTGATTTTTTATCTTACGTAGTGGAAATAGCCTTCCATAGCTTTCTGTTCGTCAGCGCAGGAAATTTATTCGGCCTTATGCGAAACTCCCGCGCGGATTACTATTGAATTGACTGGATTTTGCCTGCAAAATTCGCGCTGAGCAACGTGACCACATGACCACGACTTAACAAGTGAGATCACTGATGACTTCATGTGCTGTTTCCATGGTAATGATGTCCCAAATTCCTGTCTGCTTGATTTTTCATCTTACGGAAATGAATAATGTGCGTGATCTACACTCGTGGTGATGACGCGCGGTATACAAACACTCGGCGCAGCGACATGCTAATACACATCGCTGCATTGTCTAAAGTACAGAAGTTGGAAATAATGTGCAATAATTCGATTTACCGTATCTTAAAAACATATAAAATCTATTCCATGATGTAGAGCGGTCAGGCAGCACACGTGAAGTAGATCGTAGTAAACGTACGGCAGGCAGCATAAGTTTAGCTAGTTATTAGTCACTGCTCTGTGTAAACATTGAACCGATCCCAACATCAGGCCGTAAGTTGTGTGCTGATGTGCGACGGATGGATTAGTGACGTTAATTTCAAAGTTTGGCCGCGTTTGGCTCTTTATTTTTTTCCCCACACACTTTTCTAACACACACCCTCCAATGTTTCAAACGCACAACACTGTGGCAGTAACCCAATAGAAACACAGCACATTCACTACTGGGGGCAGAATAAAGGAACACAAAAGAAAAAAATAAACACAGACAGGCCACCCACGCGTCGATGACGGCAGGCTAGTGGTTTGCTAATAAGCACTATGCTAATGTCTCGCTCACAAATCAGGAGTCTGACTTGTCCGTTCGACTCGAATCCCCTTGAACATCCAAATGTCAAATCGCATGATAAAAATCTAAGATTCTACCAAAGCTAAGAAGAAACAAACTAAAGTTTCGAGAAATATATGCAGCTAATGTTTGCGTCATATTTCCGCTGTGCTAACCCATGATGTGCTCAACAACAAATAAATTAAAAAACACGTTTTGGGAAGAAAACACATTTGTTCATTCATCTACTTGGATTGGCAAATTTTAATCTTTATTTAAGTTTTTTAACGTTCTTTTTTTCCCCGCTTTTCTTCGTAACTATTCTCTTTTTGTTAACTACCTCAGATTCGATATTATTTACAAGTATTAACAGTACACTCACGGACCAGAAGGTATTGCTGTGTACACGTTTAAAAAGATGGGTCGAACCGTTCTGGACGAAATATGTGATCAGTTGATTGGGCAAATTAATTAATGGCGAACTGATATGGCGCAGCTTGAAGCTGATTGGCTAAAGTGTCGGTCGTCGAGTGCAATCTGAGCATGTGCAGAACATCAGCCAATCATTTTAGTTTAACTTTGCTTGTGTGTGTGTGTGTGTGTGTGTGTGTGTGTGTGTGTGTGTGTGTGTTCGTGAACATTAAAGTGTTACAAATATGTCTTCACAAACGTTGTCATATGTATATAAAAAATAAAAACCACAAATCCAATAATAAATAAATAAATAAATGAATAACATTATAAATGTACCTTAATTCCTAAATAAATAAATAAATAAATAAATAACTGGATAAAACAGATATCAAGTTAAGAGAACAATATGTGACAGATATGAGTCAATTACAGTCTGTGACGATTTTTATGGCTCTGTTTGTTAATTGATAATATATGCACATTTCTACAGATTTTATTTTATGAATGATCCTGAATTTGACCAGATTTGACGTAATTTGTGTTATACGCTCAGTAACATAAAAGCCATTATATAGACTAAACAAGTGAATCCACGTCACATTTAGCTTGATATCAAAAGGAAAAAGGTAAGAAATTATATTTTGCATACAGAAAATGAAACCTATTTTAGATTTTTCACATCACTGTGTTATTTTCCTATATTTTGGGAGCACATTTACTTTATGTAAAATATAATTTCTTGGCAGGTTTTGAATGATTGTGGTCCCTCTGAATTCACTGGATTGTTCGTGATGATTGTGTCTAGAGGTCTAGAAAGGCTTGATGATGTTTCCTGCTCTCTTGATTTCACTTTGGAACGATATCAGCTGGATATGACGACAGTCAAGAGTACTCAAAACACACAGAGATACAAAGACACACACACACACACACACACACACACACACAGAGAAACCATCATGTAGACAGGAGAATGGAGACGGACAAATACATTGAACACTTTGAGATATGAATGACTCTTACCATCTTTTGTGTGTGTGTGTGTGTGTGTGTGTGTGTGTGGCAGATGCAGTTGCAGTTGCTCTACGCTTTGTTAATGCGCAGCTTGAAGATTACACGGCCAGCGAACTTGTCTCTTTCGCTGATCTTGAATTGAGTGCTAGAGTTGATCTTACACTCCACGTTGAAGTCCGTGTTGAAAGAGATGTCTGTGAACTTCACAGCCACCAGGGGCTGAGAATAATTCACCTGAAACACACAGAGAGAGAGGTTACACACGTATATAATCACACACCTGTGTGTTTGTGTGTGTGTGTGTGTGTGTTCTTGCCTGTGCTCTCTTGCCGTAGTATGGATAGTACATGAGGTTGAAGGTTCCGTTTGGAGGGAAGTATTCGACTGCAGCATTGGTTTCATTCGTCTGAGCCATCTTCTGAGCCTTGTAATGTAAATCAATGATATTTTTCTAACAGTTCAGCAGATACTGACATAAAATGATCTAAATATCAGCGGTCGCTCTATATCTCCAATAATATGTCTTAGTAAGATGAGATTGAAATGATTCAAACATATAATGCAACGCAATCCAATGAAACAAATGTGAGATGAAGATCATTCCTCCGCTGAGGAACAGTGAAAGTAAAGCTTCTGGAAACAAACGCTCCTCAAAAGATCCTGATGATCAGATTTGAGACTAAAACATGATTGATGGAGAATCAAGTAAAGCTGAGCTGCTTCAGTCCAGTAAGTGTTCATCTGGAAATATGACTGCAGTTATTCTGACGCTTACTTGATCAAAATCAGTCAAGATTTGACACGAGAAGCAGCAGCTGAAGCTGGACGCTTGTACAATTACACTAAAAGACTCTGAACTATCAATCAGACGACTGAAGACATGCAGTAGATTGATCACATTGATCCTTTAGAAGTGATGCAACACTACATGTCTACTAACCACAGAATGCACGAGAGTTAAGCACTAGTTAGGGCCTCTTCTGTACTAGTTTAAGATGTGCACTAGTCTAAGTTTAGGGATGCAAAGTGTGCAGACAAGTCTATTTCTTACCAACTCGTCTCCTTCCTTATATCCCTGAGTATGGAGGGATGCAATGAACAAACATTACAGATGTAGCCTAATTCATGCTTGACTGGCTGTTAGTGATGAAGGTCAGGTAAAACTTACTCACCTTTGCTAAACAGGAGACGAATGGAGACTTTCCGTCATTACTTGGCCGCAGCCCAATCACCTGTAGGAGTAAACGAAGCACCGTCAGTATCTTCATTCAGACCAAAGGTAACTGATCTGGGCTGCGTTTCCCAAATCATCGTAAGTTTAAGTTGATCGTAGCTCCATTGGTTTCAATGGGTCTACGATGTACTTAAGCTTACGATGGTTTTGGGAAACGCAGCCCTGGTCTAGCTAATGATTTCTGATGCTATTTGCAGCTCGAATTTGTGTTTGTATTATCGGCTGCATCCTAGTTTTCATAAACTTTTGGGAAAAAAAATTGTTCCTTTTGCAAGTTTTCCATTTTGACAGAACTCAAGTAAAGTGCAGACTGCGCAAAATATTACTGAAGTACAGTAGTGAAGTACTTTTATTAAAATAGCTTACACTTCTGGGATCTAGCATTATTTTTTTAACTTCTATGTTTATGCATTTCTAAACAGCTTCAGATTTTAACTCAAAATGTCCAAAGAGAACCAACACAGAAGAGCTTGTTATTTACGAAAGCTGGTTTCTGCTGTGGACAGAAATAATATGGTAATTGTGACTTTTCAGCGAAAAAAAGTCTGAATTATGCGAATTATGAGATAGACGTAGAATTTTGAGAAAAAGTATTAATTGTGAGATATTAAATGCCGAATTCTAAGAAAAAAAGTCTGAATTATGAAATAGAAATGTAGAATTCTGAGGAAAAAAGTCTTAATTATGAGATAGAAATGCTAAATTATGAGATAGAAATGTAGAATTCTGAGATATAAATGCAGCATTCTGAGAAAAAAGTCTGAATTGTGAGATATAAATGCAGAATTATAAGATATAAATGCAGAATTATGAGGAAAATAATGAATTATGAGATATAAATGACAAATTATGAGACAGAATTGTGAGGAAAATGTCTTAATTGTGAGATATAAATGCCGAATTCTGAGGGAAAAAGTCTGAATTATGAGATATTAAAGTCTGATTTGCTAGATAAAAAGTCACTTTAAATATATATATATATATATATATATATATATATATATATATATGTATATGTGTGTGTGTGTATATATATATACATATATAATGTATATATGTGTGTGTGTGTATATTAGTGCTGTCAATCGATTAAAAATTTTATTGCGTTAATCACAGTCCTGGACTGTGATTAATCATGATTAATCACAAATTTAATATACTAGGATTTACCTGTAAATGTGTTGAAATAAAGAAATGCATGACAAACTAGTTTAAGGAAACAGAACCTTTCACACCTCCGCCAGGTATGAGACATAATCCTTATTATTATTTTATCATTATTCTTTGGTTTTTATTCAGCCATTATCAGTCTTTATACTGGCAATGAAATGTTTACTAAGCCACATCGCTTCAATCCCAGTATACATTTACCCAACTATTATCAAAAGTATTTCTAAATAAATACAACAAAACATTTTCTTGCAACCTTATGTGAAGCATTATGACAAAATGCATTATGAAGAAGAATTGGACCTGTTCTGCAGCTGCATTAGAGCTAATATTAGCATCATGCTTCATAAGACAATTTATGAGATTAATAGTACACTTTTACTCAGAACTCACTTTAAACCTCCACCGAGTGTTTATAATAACTTCCTTTTGCGATCACATGTGGAATTTAGTCATTTACTGTTGTTAAAATATGCTATTTATAGCCTTTTATATCGTTGCACAAATTAGCATTTCAGGTGTACACATTTATCTCAAGAAAATCACATACAAATATCCTATCGTAATCGTGTGTTTATTATCTTATATAATCTATAGTGGCTGTTGTCATGTTTATTTCTGCTGTGTAAAAGCCTTTAACGTGTTCTGGCTGAAAATCACATTGTTTGTGATGTTTACAGCCGCCTCTTCGTTCTTAAGTTGCCAGGGATACATTCCAAGTATAATACACTTTAGTAAAAGGATCTATTTTAATTTTTATTTGTCTATATACACTTTGGGTGGGGGCGGTACATTATAAAAGTAGCCCAAAAAACCGCAACCCGCGGCTCTGTAATTTTTCCCGCAACTGTATTTTCAAAATAGCCCACTTGTGCCGTTACCCTGGCAACACTGGTTCACTGTCCCTCATCACACACTGATAGATAACCTTCCGCGCTGCGATGACGGGAAGAAGTTGGGGTCAAACCTTATCAAACGATTAATTTGCGTTAAAAAAATATTAACGTGTTAAAATTTTTATATTAATCGCATGCGTTAACGCGTTAATGTTGGCACCCCTAATATATATACAGGTGCATCTCAATAAATTAGAATGTTGTGGAAAAGTTCATTTATTTCAGTAATTCAACTCAAATTGTGAAACTCGTGTATTAAATAAATTCAGTGCACACAGACTGAAGTAGTTTAAGTCTTTGGTTCTTTTAATTGTGATGATTTTGGCTCACATTTAACAAAAACCCACCAATCTCAGCAAATTAGAATACTTCATAAGACCAATAAAAACAAAAAAAAACATTTTTAGTGAATTGTTGGCCTTCTGGAAAGTATGTTCATTTACTGTATATGTACTCAATACTTGGTAGGGGCTCCTTTTGCTTTAATTACTGCCTCAATTCGGCGTGGCATGGAGGTGATCAGTTTGTGGCACTGCTGAGGTGGTATGGAAGCCCAGGTTTCTTTGACAGTGACCTTCAGCTCATCTGCATTTTTTGTTCTCTTGTTTCTCATTTTCCTCTTGACAATACCCCATAGATTCTCTATGGGGTTCAGGTCTGGTGAGTTTGCTGGCCAGTCAAGCACACCAACACCATGGTCATTTAACCAACTTTTGGTGCTTTTGGCAGTGTGGGCAGGTGCCAAATCCTGCTGGAAAATGAAATCAGCATCTTTAAACAGCTGCTCAGCAGAAGGAAGCATGAAGTGCTCCAAAATTTCTTGGTAAACAGGTGCAGTGACTTTGGTTTTCAAAAAACACAATGCACCAACACCAGCAGATGACATTGCACCCCAAATCATCACAGACTGTGGAAACTTAACACTGGACTTCAAGCAACTTGGGCTATGAGCTTCTCCACCCTTCCTCCAGACTCTAGGACCTTGGTTTCCAAATGAAATACAAAACTTGCTCTCATCTGAAAAGAGGACTTTGGGCCACTGGGCAACAGTCCAGTTCTTCTTCTCCTTAGCCCAGGTAAGACGCCTCTGACGTTGTCTGTGGTTCAGGAGTGGCTTAACAAGAGGAATACGACAACTGTAGCCAAATTCCTTGACACGTCTGTGTGTGGTGGCTCTTGATGCCTTGACCCCAGCCTCAGTCCATTCCTTGTGAAGTTCACCCAAATTCTTGAATCGATTTTGCTTGACAATCCTCATAAGGCCGCGGTTCTCTCGGTTGGTTGTGCATCTTTTTCTTCCACACTTTTTCCTTCCACTCAACTTTCTGTTAACATGCTTGGATACAGCACTCTGTGAACAGCCAGCTTCTTTGGCAATGAATGTTTGTGGCTTACCCTCCTTGTGAAGGGTGTCAATGATTGTCTTCTGGACAACTGTCAGATCAGCAGTCTTCCCCATGATTGTGTAGCCTAGTGAACCAAACTGAGAGACCATTTTGAAGGCTCAGGAAACCTTTGCAGGTGTTTTGAGTTGATTAGCTGATTGGCATGTCACCATATTCTAATTTGTTGAGATAGTGAATTGGTGGGTTTTTGTTAAATATGAGCCAAAATCATCACAACTAAAAGAACCAAAGACTTAAACTACTTCAGTCTGTGTGCATTGAATTTATTTAATACACGAGTTTCACAATTTGAGTTGAATTACTGAAATAAATGAACTTTTCCACGACATTCTAATTTATTGAGATGCACCTGTGTGTGTGTGTGTGTGTGTGTGTGTGTGTGTGTGTATATATATAAATATATATATATATATATATATATATATATATATATATATATATATATATATATATATATATATGCCATATTATGAGATTTTAAAGTCTGAATTGTGAGATATAAATGCTGAATTCTGAGGAAAAAAAGCTTGAATTGTAAGATATAAATGCAGAATTATGAGGGGGGAAGTCTGAATTAGGAGATATAAATGCTGAATTGTGAGAAAAAAGTCAGAATTGCTAGATAAAAAGTCGCAATTATGTATTTTGTTTTTTTGAGATAAATAAATAAATGCCAAATTATGAGATATTAAAGTCTGAATTATGAGATATAAATGCTGAATTATGACAAAAAAAAGCAGTGAGATATAATTTAAATGCCTAATTCTGAGAAAAACTGCTTGGTAGAAAGAATAACTAAATATGTATTTAGTAGTGCTGTCAAAGTTAATGCGTTAATAATGCGTTAACGCAAATTCATTTTAACGGCACTAATTTATTAACGCACGATTAACGCAGCGCGCATTTTCTGTTTGAGCCGTGGCCTAACCCGTACTACTATAGTTGGAGAAATGGAAATGGATGGAGCTGCTGACAGTGTTGCCAACTTAGTGACTTTTCAGACCACTTTAGCAACTTTTTTTTATTTGTTATTTTTTCAAAAAGCGCCCAGCGACCAGTCTTTATAGGGTTTGCCCAAACCTTATTTAGTTTCTGAGACTCGCTGGTACTGCCGCGCGAGCGCGAGGTCTCTCTTTCCCCCTGCGCACACCTCTCTCTCTCTCTCTCTCTCTCTCTCTCTCTCTCTCTCTCTCTCTCTCTCTCTCTCTCTCGCTCTCTCTCTCTGTGTCTGCTCTGTTCAGCGCGCGGAGAGGAACAGCGCTTTCAGTTAAAACAGATATTATGTTGCTTCTCTAATTTAACATGCAAGTATAGCCGAAATCACAGCACAGCTATTGTCTTTGTCTTATGTATAGCCTATTTGATTTTATCAGACGATGGCTGGATTATAAATCAGGATTTTTGTGCAGATTAACATCTTGGAAGGGAGAGCTGGTTATTTAGTCCTATGGGTCGCGTTTCAGTCACTATTTCATATTCATTCCGTTATCTGACAACAGAAACCGTAAAATATATCAATGAAAACAGTTTTATTGAGAATTTAGCTGCATCAAAATACAGTATGTGGGCACAGAGAGGCAAACAAATGTAATAATAAATAATAAATGTACATTTTTCATGTTCAGAAGAAGTGAGATGCCCTGTCATGTGGAAATGTAAACAGGTTTGTGTAAGTAAATTGCTCAGTGCAAAGAAAGAGAAGTAATGGGAACCTGGTATTTCTTTTTTCATGTGTTTAATAGACATGAGCAAGTTCTTTGAAAAAATATCTATGATCTTTGAAACCTGTCTAGTCTTCAGGCTCTGTTAATTATGGTTTCACTAATAATAAACATATATTGCATAAAGCATCCATATTTGTCATTGCCCATGTTGATTAGAGTATTTAAAAAATTAAAAGTATTAATTTCAGGTACAATTAGAACAGATAAAAATGTGCGATTAAATTGTGATTAATCGTGAGTTAACTCATGACAATCATGTGATTAATCGCGATTAAATCGATTGACAGCCCTAGTATTTAGTTTTATTTATTTGGTTGCAGAAATGGGCTTCCATAGTAAAAAGCTTCCACAGGCTGTGGCTGATCAATAGATGCCAGCATTGAACATTCAGTGCATTCTGGATTCATGTCGTGTATTATTACTATTATTATGAGTGATCAGCGCAGTTACCCGGTTGAGTTTGATGAGCACGCAGGGTTTTCCGTCCTGGTATCCGTATGTGCGGTCCTCGAGTCCGGAGCAGCTCCCCAGCATAGTGCGGTTGAACTGGCAGGAGCGTTTGGGATTGTTGCGCACCTCGCCGCTGTCCTCCTGGATGAAGAACTGATCCGGGACGCAGGCGTCGTTCTTCATCGCCTGCTGAGAGTCATTATAGGCTGCAGAGAAACAAAGACACAGAGCTTATGATCCTCCTCCTGAGGAAGGTATTAACTCTTTCCCTGCCAAACACAGAATTTTCTGGGTTTCTGTGTTCTCGCTGTTATACGCTAGGGGGCGCTGTTACGCATCTCCTGAATGAGTCTAGAAAGTGCCGATCAGAAACACAGACCAGGAAAACACAGAAACCAGCGATCTCATATGTAAGCATATGCATATGAAAAATAATGCGATCATCAACACTAAACGGCATATAAATGAAAACTGTCTAATGTTACAGAGTGAAATGTGGATCCAGAAAGTGTTACAGGTCTGTGCAAGCTTTGGGATACTGATGGAAGCCATCTACTGCATCTTTGCTTTGATAATATTAATGAATATGATCCTATGGAAGCCTGTCTCTGCCACTGAATTAAAAATAAAAAAGGTAATTGCGACTTTTTAGCTCACAATTCAGACCTTTTTTTCTCATAATTGCGTGATATGAAATTCTCAATTCTGAGAAATAAAGTCTGAATTGCGTGATATAAACTCACAATTGCAAGACATAAAGTCGTAATTATGAGAAATAAAGTCAGAACTGCGAGATATAAATTCACAATTCTGAGAACATATCAGCCCCCCCCCCAAAATTGGACTCACAATTTAACTCACAATTGCGAGTTTGTATCTCACAATTCTGAGAAAAAAAGTCAGAATTGCGAGAACAAAAGTCAGAATTGTGAGTTTTTATCTCACAATTGTGACTTTATACATCGTAATTCTGACTTTATAACTCGCAATTGTGAGTTTATATTACGCAATTCTGAGAAAAAGTCAGAATTGAGTTTATATCTCGCAATTCTGACTTTATAACTCGCAATTGCGAGTTTATATCTCAATTCTGAGAAAAAAAGTCAGAATTGTGAGAAAAAAAGTCAGAATTCCAAGTTTTTATCTCGCAGTTGTGACTTTATAAATCATAATTCTGACTTTATAACTTGCAATTGTGAGTTTATATTACACAATTCTGTGAAAAAAAGTCAGAATTGTGAGTTTATATCTTGCAATTCTGATTTTATAGCTCGCAATTGTGAGTTTATATCTCAATTCTGAGAAAAAAAAAGTCAGAATTGTGAGAAAAAAAGTCAGAATTGCGAGTTTTTATCTCACAGTTGTGACTTTATAACTCGTAATTCTGACTTTATAACTTGGAATTGTGAGTTTATATTACGCAATTCTGTGAAAAAAAAAAAAAGTCAGAATTGTGAGATAAAAAGTCGCAATAAACTTTTTTTTACATTTTTTATTCAGTGGCAGAAACGGGCTTCCAGATGATCCAGATGTAGTATTTGATAAAAATGCGATTTTCTCAGCTTTTTGTTCAAAATGTTTTTTTTTAAATTTTTTTTTATGAAACCTACCTACATTCAAGTATTAATAAAAAAAATAAAAATTTTAAAAAAACAATGTTGAACAAAGTTGAATTTTTTTTTTTTTTTTTTTTTTTTTTTGAAAGTAGAGGGTCTGATCTTTATTTTGATGTATTGCATGTTCAGATATTTATACAACAAAATATTCTGGGGGCCATGAAATTTTAGTGAAAATCAGCAAAAACGCTGGCGGTGGCAGGCAACTTTTTTCATAAATGCTGGCGGGGAAAGAGTTAAAAACATGTTTGTTAGCTGAAATATAAATATTACATGAAAAACTTAAAGTAAATGAAAATCAGCATTGTTTTAGTATGATTGATATACTGTTGTAGTTTTTTGTTATTATTTTGAATTAGATTTTTTATAGTTGCTGCTTTCATGTCAATATTAGTTAAAGTTTTAGTAATTTTTAATTTTATATAATTTTATGAAAATGAAAAATGTTGCTTTGACAACTAGCTGAAATAAAATAAGTTTAATTTTATTTTATTTCAGTTAACTTTTTATATCAAGTAATGGAAATCTATTTTTATGGTTTTAGTTTTAGTTGACTATAATAGAAATAAGGAATGTAGACTTTGAAAAATTAAGAAATTTTTCAAAGTTGTAAACAAAGACAACTGGAGTGCGTTTTACAAGAAAATACTGTTTTAGTCTTTTTACTTCAAAATTTTATGTTTATTTAATTTACCTCCCATTTCTGCAAACTGGAAATAAAAACTAAAATGTATCTATAAAAATAAAATAAACCTAAATATAGTAATGTTTAAAAGAAAAAAAAATGCTAAAAATGACTCGTAAGAAAATTACTAATGATTAAACTGAAATTAAAATGAAAACTGAACATATAAAAATTAAAGCTTATATAAAAATATTAATACAACTATAATAAATAGCACTAAAATAGCACTGGCCTGTAGAATTATATACTGTTGTGATATTTATATGGTGATTATTGTCCTTTTAGGATTTTTGATTATTGTCCTTTTAGTCCTTTTAGCAACAGATGTTGTATGGACAAGATGGTAAGAAGATTATCCAGAAATTCACATTTTCAGTTCCACAGATGAAGGAAAGTCATGGAAAGATATGAGGGTGAGTAAATCAGTGTTTATTTATAACCGAATTATTCCTAAATCACAGATACTTGACATTGTTTTGTGATAAACTGCAGAGTAACAAATTTACATTTCTGTTCATGCATTTGGTAGCTGCTTTCATCTGAAGCAACTTACATTGCATTGAAGGCATACATTTTTTATCAGTTCATGCATTCACTGGGAATCAAACCCATGACCGTGGTGTTGCGAGCACCATCTCTTCCATATGACATGCACACATAGACTGTGATTGTGAGTCAAACATGTAACAATGTACTGCTTGCAACATCATTGCATGTTGTTTTATATATTTTTTTAATAAAAATCTGTCTTTTTTTTACTTACGTGCAAGGAAGTTGTCCAAAGCCTGAATGTATGAATCCCAGCTCTCTGTTTTCTCCACATTATAAACGATTTCTAGAGGATCGCCTTTTGGCCGAATCATCATGCCTAGAGAAACACACAGAGTCAGAGTGAGTGAGTGAGTGAGTGAGTGAGAGAGAGAGAGAGTGTGTGTGTGTGTGTGTGTGTGTGTGAGTGTACCTGGTGTAGCCAGACGATCCTGCCAAGTGGGTTTATAATCATCCAGCGTCAGCAGCATCACATACATGGTGAGACAGAACATGCCAGCCAGAAACGTGTAGAATATCAGATAGAACAACAGAATCAGACCTGCAGAACACACACAACATTAGTTTCACCTGCCAGAGTATGTTAACACCATCGTCTGTGATAACAGTGTTGAGGAGAGAACCTTAAAGGAACAGTTCATCCAAAAGTGAACACTAGCTGAAAATGTGCTCCTCCTCAGGTCATCGAAGATCAGGATGAGTTTGTTTCTTCATCAGATTTGGAGAAATGTGTCACTGCATCAGTGTCTCATCAATGGATGCTCTGCAGTGAATGGGTGCCGTCAGAATGAGAGTCCAAACAGCTGATAAAAACATCACAATAATCCACAAGTAATCCACACCACTCCAGTCCATCAGTTAACATCTGGAGAAGACAAAAGCTTTAAAGTTTTGGACTGTTTTGGCTTGTAAATGCTGCTTGATCTGTGCAGATTTCTCTCCTGATTCACACCAGAACACTTTTTCACTGGAGGAAGAGTTATTGTGGATTATGGACTCGTGTTTTTGTTAAAAACATCTTAATGCTGGATTTGTTTCAGCTTTTGTCTTCTCCAGATGTTAACTGATGGACTGGAGTGGTATGGATTACTTGTGGATTATTATGATGTTTTTATCAGCTGTTTGGACTCTCATTCTGACGGCACCCATTCACTGCAGAGCATCCATTGCTGAGACACTGATGCAGTGACACATTTCTCCAAATCTGATGAAGAAACAAACTCATCCTAATCTTGGATGACCTGAGGAGGAGCACATTTTCAGCTAGTGTTCACTTTTGGATGAACTATTGATTTAACATAGCAGCCTAACAAAGTGACTAAAATATAATATTTTGAATGGTTAAATATTACATGTTGTTTTTAGCACGTCATCTGAGCATCATTACATAAAAATAAACTGATGAATTTTACAATATTAAAAGGTTATTTTACAGGTAATTGTTTTGTAAATGTATTTGTTATAATCTAGTGGATGTATATGGTTCTCCTCACATGTGTAGAGAATCACATTATCATCAAACACCCGACCAATCAGAATGCAGTATTGTGAGTAATAACGGAGATGAAGCGGTCTGTGTTTGTGTGTGATACTGAAGCACTGTACGTGACCTAGATTCCCTCCATTCACTCCATCTTCATGTCATCTGTGTTTCTCATTCGTCCATCACTGAGCAAATGTCAGGACAGACTGAGTAAATCCTCTTACACTAAAACCACTGCCTCCTCCAGCTCTATCTCTCCATCTCTCCATCTCGATCTGTCTCTCTCTCTACATACTCTACTCATTCTGTTACGTGCTCACTCTCTCCCTCTCTCTCTTTCATTTTTTCAGCATTATTTTCTGTGTATTTTAGCTCTTTGTCTTCTCTCTCTCTCTCTCTCTCTCTCTCTCTGATGGGTGGAGTGGGGGATGGGAGTCAGATTAGAGTCTCCTCCTCTTATTCACTGTGAGCCGCTGATGTCACCGATGCTCTCGGCCAATCAGATGCAGCAATACATATGAAACCCGGCCAGTGAACTCATCTGACATAATATGACACACTCACACACACTCACACACACACACACTCACTCATACACACACACACTCACTCATACACACACACACACACACTCACGCAAACACACACACACACTGATCTGTCTTTGATCTGGTCTGTTTGTTTTTGCAGAATTGGTCGTTTTGCATTTGGATGGTCAAATTAAAAATTTGTAATGAATCTAATTTAATGAATATATAGTTTAGTTCAATTATGATTTTAAAATATAGCTTTATATCAGTTTACAGCAGCAGATTCCATCCAAATCCACAGAAATGTGAGGAAATATGACATTTAAATCTTATAATATTATAAACTCTAATGATGAATTTTCATATTTGATCTATATTATTAAAAGGAAGATAATTAGCAGGTACATTACATTGCAGCCTAGAAATAATTTCTGAATTTGAGGAAAAAAAAAATGTAATGACTAATTTAAATTAATGCATAGTTTAGTTTAACATCCATTTAAGAGTCTAAAGCAGCAGATTCCACCCAAATCCACTGATATGTGAGGAAATATGACTTTAAAGCTTGTAATATTATAAACGCTAATGACGAATTTACATATTTGGTCTATATTTCAGGTGAAATCTCAATATTTTTAAACCTCGCCTTAAAACTTTCTTTAGGGCAGCTTTTACTTGAATTTTTATATTAATTTTATATTATCCTTATTTTTAAGTATTTTGAATGAATGTTTCCTTTGTTGCTTATTTTATCATTTTAATATGGTGTATTTTGATGTTTTATTTGTTTAAGTAAAGCGTTTTGAGAAGTAACATTTAAAGGTGCTACAGAAAATAAAGATTATTATTATTATTATTATTATCTTGTAAAGAATATGATTGTCAGGTATATTGCAGCCTATAGATTATTTCTTGATTAAAAAAATAAATAAATAAATAATGATGAATTTAATTTAATATGTGTGGTTTAGTTTTATTATTAACATATTTGGTCTATAATATTATTGGAAGCAATATGACACATCTTGTATCTTTATAAACAGTCGTTTGCATTTAAGTGTTTTTCTTCAACTGGAATAAGAGATTTTACTGTCACTGTTAGTTCTTCAGTAAAAATAGATTTTAGATTCAGACTGAAAATATATTTTTTTTAAAAATCACCCTCTTCCAGCACAATATTAGCAAAAATCTGAATTTATTTTCGATAGCTCATCAAAGACACATCAGGTCACACACACACACACACTCACTCTCTCTCTCACACATACACACACACACACACACACTCACTCACTCTCTCTCTCACATACACACACACACTCACTCACACTCACTCTCTCACACTCACTCACTATCTCACACTCGTACTCACACACACACAGATACACATACACACACACACACACACTCACTCTCTCACACTCTGACACACACACACACGCTAGAGTGGGTGACTCAGCTAAAAGTCATTTACCAGAACACAAATATGCGTTAAAGCCATTAATGCATCATTACTATAACACACACACACACACACACACACACACACATAGTAAATGACATAAATCCGAGCTCGTAACAGCCACTGTAAATCGATGTGAAGATTGAAAGATGTGTGTGTGTGTGTTTGTGTGTGTGTGTGTTCTGTATATGGTTATATAACTCCTGATGGATGCTGCAGCTCCGGAAACCACGTCACGTCACGTGAGCGCGCGCGGAGGACACTCACCGAATAACCTTGCGCGCGCCCATGCGATCGATCAGTTTGATAGGAACGATCGGATGCGCGTTCGCGATCCGTTAAACGATCTCAACGAGCGAGACGCGCACGGACACCGTAACCTCATTCAGCTCTCTGCACCTGTTCAGCGTTATCGCATACGGAGGAGCGCACCGCGCGCGCGAGCGCGGGAGCGCGCAGCAGCATCAGCATCAGCATCGTCAGATTGTCCTTTAACACATTAGTGCCTGATGCATTCACACACACACATACACACACACACATACACAAACACACACACATAGAGACGCATTGCGCAACGCGTTCCGGTTAAAATGAATGAACGCACCGGCATCACGCGCCGCCGTTAAATCGAGCGCCTTATATAAGGGACACTCACCCCAGCTGCTCGCCGTTCTCCCGAGCAGCTCGTGCGTCCGCGGGTTCCAGAAGAATTCCTTCCATTCCCCGGATTCCTTTTTGTCGTCGTCTTTGGCCATGTCTCCGGTGCGCGCCGCTTTGATAACCGCTGGGGATAAGCGCGATGGAACGGCTGGTGCTCACGGACGCGGTTCGGTCGCTTTTTCTCGCTCTTCCCGTTGAGAACCGAGCGGAGTGCTGCAGCGCCGCGCACTAATCCAGAGATACTGCGGTAAAAACGCGCTGAGCGCACGCGCACCCGGTAATACCCTCCCAATCTCCTGCGGAACTGAAGCTCCGAAACCCCGCCTCCATCTGCAGCTCTTCAGCCAATCGCGTCTCTCTCCTCTCTCCTGGCCACGCCCCCCGCTGGTCCAGCGGCTCCTCATCCGCGCGTCTGTCGGTGAAGCTCCGGTTCGTTTATTCGCGCCGATCGATCGATCGCTTGCTGATCCGTCGCGCATCTGTCGGTGTCTGTGTCTGCGTTTCCGCTTCACCGAGTTTCATTGACGTTAAGAGCGACGGAACATCGTGTACAGACACCGCAGACGCGGCTCATTATGAATATGACAACAGCTAATACATTTCTGAAGAAAAGAATACAGTGTTGCAGTAACCACCAGAAAGCAAATATACAATGTTCACAAAAATGTTACGCAATTTAACAGTACTAAATCATTGTGAAGCTAAATCATTGCTTTGGTGTGACTATTCCATCCATATTTAGCCTAAATGTATGCTATTGTAAGACTGGAAATATATTTTCTTGCCCCAAAATATTTTGGTATATGAAGGCTGAAACTAAATATATATTTTATTTAAAAAATATTTTTCAATGACCTTCACTGTTTACAACGTATATTTATCATTTATTAATATATATATATATATATATATATATATATATATATATATATATATATATATATATATATATATATATATGTGTGTGTGTGTGTGCATTTACATGTATGCATTATATTCAGAGATGGATAATTAGTGATTACATGTAATCTGGATTACATAATCAGATTCCAAAAATTAAGTACTTGTAACTAATTAGATAAAACTACATTTTAAAATACTTGTTATCATACTACAGTTACTTTTTTATGGATTACATGCTTGCATATTATTTACAAATTGGCAATAATTTATTTGGAATTTATTGATTCTCCTTAATTCCTCTTTATCATCTTTTAAATTTTCTTTTGTAAAACAGCCTGCCGCTTATTTACTCTCAGAAATTCTTCGGTTTTGTGAACATTCACTCAGAGATCAGTCATTAGTCAGGTGCTACACAGCATTTGAGCACTGCATTCACACAAATCAGTTCAGGTTTAAGAAGTGTTTTAACATTGCATCAGCTACTGATGAAAACATTCATTTTTATTTGAATTATGACTTAGTTATTTTACCATGTATTAGTTTAAAAGGTGTATGTCTTTTAAACACATTAAAATGCACATATTCACAAATTCACCAACTTTTTTGTCATCTAATCCTCTTTCATTTAAAATATATTTTTTATTTGACGTAACCCTAAGATTTTAAAATAAATATTTTAATAATGAAGTATTACATTTGCATGTTCATGGTTCTCTGATATTGGTTATGGTCACACAACATGCAGGTAAACAAATAAAATATTTCATTTTTTTCAGTAAGTGTTTTATTTTGATTCATTTTAAAATGATTCAATAAAAACAATTTTTTATGATTTAATTCATTATTAGCTTTTCATTAAATTCATAAACCCCCTGCAGCTCCTTCACAAACCCTGTTTGGGAAACCTTGACGTAATATAATGTTTAATGCACTACAATTTTTGTCATGTAATTTGGAATCAGTAACGGATTACAATTTGGAAGTAATCTACCCAGCACTGATTACTTTACAAATGTGACCCTGGAGCA